>MUZC01001390.1:577002-592886 GCA_002072015.1 Radix auricularia
GGGGTGGAGACTGATGTAACGGTGATAATGAGACAAACATGGGCGGCGGGGCTGGGGGTGGAGACTGATGTAACGGTGATAATGAGACAACTAAAGGGCTTGGTTGAGAGATTAAAACCATTGCTCGCGCAGTGTTGGAAGCCTCCACCCCCCCACCCCCACCACAGCAGGTGACTCTATACTCTAACGATGTCAAGCTCTGTTAAACATCAGTATTATACCAAAAGTGATGGGAGGCGGACAAATAAAGAAAACACCAACAACTCTCCTGGGGTAATCTCATTGAGTGGAGAAGGGAAAATACGTTTTGACAAGCCGGAAGGGGGGGGGGAACTGTATCTGACTGGACGGATCATCGACAACGTTTCCTTCAATAATAGCATTCCTTAATAGATAAAACCTCACCACCACGCGGTAGTGTTTCCCCCATAGAAATGTACTTAAGAATAAGAAACCCGAGATATGGGGTGAAACATGAAATTAAAACGACGAAATAAAACAGCGAACACGTTGAGAAAAAAATTTTCCTGTGTGAAATTTCAGATCGTACAAAAACATTGCCGACTGATGGGATTTAAAAAAAAAAATCCACACACCTATATTCAACTCAATAAGAGTAATGAGCTGGGTGCATAGAGAGACTGAGACTTATATAACAGAGCTTACCTGAAGAACGAGTACACGAAAAAATTTTTTAAAATCATTTAACAGCCAAACTTTTGTTTGAGAAATGAAGCAAAATTATATAAATTTTCATAATTTTAATATTAGTTTTAGCCATGGTAATTATCAATAAGAATTTGTTGTTTTCTCCTAATATCTGAAAGAATTATATTTTTCATATTTTCGTTTAGTTTCCATATAGGTTTTTTCCGTGTTCTAAAGCAGTGGTGTCCAAAGTCCGAACCGCGGGCCAAAACCGGCCCACGATGCAATTTTGTAACTGACCCGTGGCTTCATGTTAAATTGACTGACTATTATATTTATAAGAAGAAAGGAAATTTTGAACTGTTTTTATTACGTCAAATGAATGCGAAAATCGATTAAGTATTAGCTTTTATGACGTGTAAATGCTCTTTTTAAAAAAAACCCGATGAAGGTATGTGGAAAAAAAGATATTTGGCAATTCATAGTGATAAGGGTATAAGTAAATTCCTAAACTATTAGATACTGCTTGGCTGGCAGATTTTCCATTTTTAGTTGATTTGACAAAACATATAAACGTTCTTAGAACTAATCTCTAAGGGCAACATACAGCGGTAAGCCAATTATATTCTCACATTAAGTCGTCTTGGGAACAAACTGCAACTTTTTCATAGGCAACTGTTTGAAATGCAGTATAATAGAACACATTTCCCTTCTCTACAGGCGATTGTGTCAACAAGTATTCCAGAGAGAAGATTCAAGGAGCTAATACTCAAATGCAGAGGTATGCTGCAGAAATCACATCCCTCAGTTGAGGACATTCAAAGACGATTTTGGGGCTTTGCACTTAATAAAAAGGAATTCATGTTGCAACCTGCAGCTCAAACTCATTGAGTTGCGAAGTGATGCAGAGTGGTGAGTGGCACAGCAGACAACTGCGTTCTTTCCTTGTCTTTTACTAACAGTTGGATAAAGTTGGATAAAGAGAGATTCTAAGCGGTTCAAACATTTGCTAAGAAAATGCTCTGCTTGTTTTGCCCCACGTACTTGTGTGAGCAGACAATCTCGGATATGAAATTTTAAATCGAACCGTTCGAGAACGAGTATAAGTACTATAAGTGACTCTCACCTGCGTGATATCATACCTATCAAAACCAGTGACATTGAACACAACCTCAGTTTAACCCTTCAGATTAAAGTTTTGCAATAAAAACTTATCAATCTGTGTCATTTTCGTATTATTTTAGTCCGACCCACGAATATCTTTATGTCAAGGAATATGGCCGCCATTCAAATAGTTTGGACGCTCATGTTCTAGCGGATTTAGCAGATGGGTTTGCAGCAGTGGTGTCACTAGGAGGTGTGGTTGGGGCGGATCACCCCGGGTGACATCGTCAGGGGGTGTGACACAGTAATGTAATATTCTGTATGTTCCCGTTTTTTGGCATTGGAAAACTCGTAGGAGTTCTATGGGTTAAGTCGTGAAGGGGTGACACCAACCGCGTTTTTCCACCCGACCGACCACAGCAGACAGAGAGTGCCGAAGTTAGTCCAGTAGTTCCTAACCTGGGCTCGATCGAACCCTAGGAATTTGGGTTTCGGCGGAGGTCAAGACACACACTCAATTCACATGATCAATGATAACACACCTATTTTTCCTATGTAGAAGTGTAAGGCAAATGTGCATATGAAACTGATGGTGCTCAGTACCTTCAACAAGATTAAGAACATCTGTGTTAGTCAATGTAATGCAACTCATTGAAGCCAGTGATGATTGGGTATGAGACAATTCAAGTTCTAATGACCAAATTCACTATATATTTGTAGGCGGACAACGTAATTTGTAACAGGAAAAGACTAATATCTGTGATCCATTAAAAGCAGGGGGGACTACTGCAAAGCTATTGGTCCAGGATTCAATAACGGGTTAATGTGTCTGCGTGTATATATTTTTTTAAAAGTACTCTCTCGGTTCTCCGGAGATCATCTCTACCAAACCAATAGACTTGTATCCTGTCACAGTGTCACTGGATCCCACCTTGCGATGGAAGTTTTAAAACTATTAATCAAAGTGAAAGCAAAACGTTTTTAATCGACTTTTAATCGCATTTATCCTGTCGAAAACGTCAAACAAGATCAGTTTTGAGGACAGAGGCCGAAAGATCAATGATTGATGAATACGATTGTTTATCTCATTCACAAACTATAGCACACACAGAACGTCTAGATTTCCTAGTTAATTTTTTATCGTGCGACCCGGGCCGACTAAACCAGGTCGCCTCTCCCGCGTTATGGAACGTCATTGCCCTTTTGGGACAGGCGAGCAGCCCGCCGGTGGCCCATTCACCACAAAGAACAACAATACCCCTGTACAAATATTCTCATTGTCTCATGTCTACCGTACTTGCATGCCCAGCATACGGCGTGCACTGCGGGCTGCCCGAACGTCATGGCCACAAAACAAATATTGTCCCAACCCGCTATCAGTACCTGCTGATTACTGTTACCGCCAAATGCTTGCAAGCTGTGTTCAATGACAACGGCAGGTATTGATTTTAACAATGGTGGATGGGTTTAAAGTTAATGGTCCCCCCCTCCCCAAGCCTCTCCCCTTTCCCGCAACGTCCCATTTTCTTCATCGGATCTATTAACCCAACTTAAAAAGTGTGGGGGGGGGAGAAAAAGGAAAGACCTGTGGTCTAGACTGGTTGCAATATTTATGTCAAGTCTAGACGGAAATGGTGGCCTTCGTTTGACCCCCAGGCAGTCGCGTCACTGGGTAGTAGGATGTTTTACCTTGAGTTCATTTCTCAACCTGCGGACGCTGTGGTACAACAGCGTGCCATGCGCGTGCAATTACGTGCGCATTCCATACGTTTGGGCCGTCATTAAGACACCTGCATTGAGAGACCAACCCTGCATAAACCGTAATGGTTTATATACAGATTTGATTTCACTTCTATCATTGCACTGAGAGCTTTTGTCTCTGGAGGACATCTTTTGAATATAAGACGAGCAGATAAATGACTTTAAAAAAAAAAAAAATTGGGTAGGAAAACTTGCGTCATTGGGTTGTTTTCTTATAAAAACACCAATAAATAACAATTTAAAAGTAAACCCTTAAAAATTTTCTTAAATAAACACCAATAAATAACAATTTAAAAGTAAACCCTTACAAATTTTCTTAAATAAACACCAATAAATAACAATTTAAAAGTAAACCCTTTCTTTTAAAAAAAAATTAAAGTTAATGGGTTTTTGTTTCTTACGCATGATGCGTAACTAATGCTCCCTTGATGCAAACATTCTTCTTCACAAGGCCGGGGAGAGAGAAAAGTCTCCAGCGATCTCAATAGTCACAACTATTACTATTATACAAAAATAAGAAAATCAGTTAGTATCAGTTAGTAACACAAGACACGGTGTTAAAATTTCATTATATCTGTTACCCTGAAAATTTTGAGAACCAATCTATCAAATATTTTACTTGAAAATGATCAGGTCTAGCACGAACAAATGGTAAGAAAAAAATTTAAATAAATTAATAGATCAATCCAGGATTAGTGTTTTTAGATTATTAATCTTAAAAAGAAAAATGATTTCTGACATTCGTTAAACAGTTTTTTTTTTCTCCAGAAATGATGCTGTAACTTAAAAAGAAAATATAAAATTAAGCTTTAAAACTTTCATGTTACAAATTTTCATTATTTTTTTTTTCACATTCTATTTGTTCTAAAGACCGTATGGTTCTTTATTCTCTAAAACTTAGCGGTGCATACATGTTTGACATACAAATCTGGTTCAAATTTCAATCAATTTGTTTTTCTCTCCATGGCTCAACTGGTTCCGGGAAATCTATAGCCAATCGATACACACAAGATCGAATAGTCCAACAAGTGTCAGACGATATAAATATAATAACCAACTTAATGACAACGTGACGCTGATAACGCCAGACCCGGATGCGGACAAGTCCAGAGTTCTACTCACACAAGCCCCAAGCCTCTCCATTTTTATGTCTCCCCCCATCCCCCACCACCACCACCACCCAACACCAGAGACCGCACGAAAACTCAATCCGTGCTACCACCGCCAGCAGCATTCTTTTCAATGTGCGTAAGTGTTGTAGTTGTTTTTTAAAACTGTCTTAATCGCACGTCCACAGCAACGGGCTATGTGCTAATACGCACGTTTGTCGAACCTTCTGTTTGGGATCGGTACAGGGGGAGTGGGGGGTCGGGGGAGGGGCCGATCATTGGCAATGTTTTCCCAGAAGCATGTGGCTTGTAGATAAATGCTGTCTACTTAATCCCAATTCGCCAAACATAAATAGTTCGTTTTCAAAAATACTTCTTTCTTTGGGTTTTTTTCCCTCTACGTTTTTTGTGTTTGTTCCTGATTCTATATTCTGTCACGTCTTCAAATAACAGTTTTTTTTCGAAAGAAATTGCGATTCAGAATATTTTATTTCTTCGGATTTGATTAGCTTTAAAAAAAAAAATATTATTCATTGCGTTCTTGTATAGCCGAAGCAAGTTTTTTCTTCTGAAATTTTATATTTTGACGAGACGACTTCACCCGTTTTGTTAAACTGGTAGTCTATCATGTTTTTCTAGTATGTAATGAAAACAAAACCCATAGCGTAATTAATTTTAACTGCGACGATTTGATTTTAAGAGTTCCCTGCAATGAAAGAATGAACCAAATTGTTTGATGGACAACTCCACCAGTTGCCTTAGGGCACTCAGGGTGTGTCTAGTTTTGTTTTGTTGTTGTTGATTTGAGTGTGGCATGTTTACTCCTGGCATTTTTTGCGCCGGGCTCGTATTGCGTTCATCACAATGAAAATAAAATATCTGTTGATATTCCTCTGCTGAAGCGGCGTTTAATAATGAGATAAAGAGATACTTCCGAGAAGGCGCAATTAGTTGCATCTAAAGGTGTTATGTGCCTGGGAGTTGGAATGTCTTGAGGTGTACGGAGAGATGGGTCTTTGAGGAAAAAAAAATCAATTCGTGTATGGTTAGTTCGGAAAGGTACCCCCCCCCCACAACAAAAAAAATATTTAAAAAATAAAATAAATCAAAATAAATAAATGTGTTATACAGTTGAAATTTAAATTAATAAATCAATATGGTTAATGTTCTAGGAAAAATCTGTGTTGGGGAGAGGAAAGGGAGTCGAACTAAGTGAGATCATCTATTATAAACTTCGCTACTTCAATTGAAATTTTGCCAATGATGTTAAGCCAATAAACTTAAGCCAATGAACTGAAGCCGACGGAACGATCTGTCAACGGCACTGCATTGCTTGGCTATGTGTTTCTCGCCGCATTCCCCCCTCCCCCTTTTTCCCCCTTCATAATAATAAGCGAAAGGCAAATGAAGAGGAGCAGCACGCCTAAGCATCCATGGCACCGTAGAAACAATGTTAAGGCAATACCTTCCGCTCGTCATAATAATTGTTTACAAATTTTCACAACTCATCTTTTCATTTAATATTCAATAAACTTTGAACCTCGGGGAACCTATTGTTTGGCCAGGGCCAGAGGATGACGGGGTCAGTTTGACCTTTTACACGGGTAAAACTCTTGTTATAGCCTCTATGCCACGAAATCTGTTGCATCATTGGTGGCATGTTATCGAACTGGACACACATTATCACCTTCTAAACCAGGGCATATTTTCCTTTGAGGTGCGTTAAATTTTATTATCTTTAGTCTAATGTATGGTCCCAATGATTCATGTTAATTTCCACAACGAAAAGATGTATTTATACTAAAATTGAGAACCCTTGATCTAAACTAGGGGGGCAGGCAATAATTTTTGCTGGAAAATTTAATTAAAGAATCTTTTTAAGTGCACCCTATCACACTTGTAGGTTTTCTGAATGTCTTGACAGGGAACAAAAAACAAAAACAACAAAACCAAAACCCCAAACTTTATAGCGGGTGGAGGTGATCCGCGGGTCGCACTCTTCCCACCCTTGATCTAATTTATCCTAGCACGAAGTCTGACGTCACATGGTTACAAACATTCAAAATTTCATAGCGTTTCATTTTCTCATCTTCGCAGTATCAGCCACACCCGTTTCCCTACGCGCTTCATCTTGTTACACATCTTCAACTTGTTTTAGTCAATGACACTCACTCCAGAAAAACCCAACCTCGGTACCTTCCCCTTTTCCCACGCCTGGCGGCCATCATTCTATTTACCTCTAACGACATACGCGTCATCTGGCAAGCCGTCTTCACATTCATAAAAAAAATTAACAACAAATGATGAGGGATGATTCCTTAAATAAATGTGTAGATGGAATACACTTGAGAGTGAGTTTGTTTCGTAATAAATGAGGCAGCTTTTCAAATCATGTGAATTAGAGAAAGTGGAGTGAAAGTCTCGACGTTCGGATCCGGAGAGTTTCGACAGAAGGCCGGTGCCAGCTATAAAACTGTGTGACCTTCACCTTCGCACAGGGCACCATGACCGCATGAGCGCTCTTTGTTTTTATAAAAATTTAGTTGACTCAGGGCCGGCTTAAGGGCATAGGCAAACTATGCAGCCGCCCAGGGCCTCCGATTAGTCTCATCATTAGTGGGGGCCTCACGAGAAGAATTTTTCCCTTATTTATTATTCTGTTTTCTATTACATTTAGGGCCACCGAATTCACTTTACCTATGGCCTCCAATTCCCTTATAGGGTGGCCCTGGTTGACGTTGCGGTCGCATTAATGTTTATGTTACACCTAATGAAGGATTCACTCCAGGCTCAGGGGCCCATAGTTGGTTTGTGTAAGTTTGTCGATCATTAGCGGAAAATAAAAAAGCTTATTATGCAACATTTTATTCAGGAAATCAATTGTTGTTGGCTTAAGCACGTCAAGAGAATGCAAACTGGTCGCATACCCAAGGATGTGCTATACAGCGAGCTGGCGACAGGGAAAAGGATGGTTGGTCGGCTATGTCTCAGATACACGGACATATGCAGGAAAGACATGAAAGTAGCCAACATTGATATACAAAACTGGGAAAACCTGGCTGAGGATAGGACCACGTGGCGGGCTATAGTGAAAGAAGGATCACTAAGAGCAGAGTAGCGATCTAGGGAAGAAACAGTTCGAAAAAGAATGAGGAGGAAGGCCAGGCAACACTGCGCAACTAAATTCGTGTGTGTAAAATGCAGAAGAGACTGCCACTCAAGGTTTGGTCTCATCAGCCACACCAAGTGCTGCAAATAATAAAGATAAAAATATATCGACTTTCGTAGACGGACAGATACCATACATACATTTGTCGTGACATGCAATGATTTGATGCATCAGAGTGCACCCCATAGACGAGGAGGTTAACATAAGTAAAGTTAGCACAAATTCCGTCTTGGTGAGAATGAAGAAGCAGCGAATTTATCAGTTTGCCTTCGACTACTTATTTCAAAAGAGCGATCACATTTTCTGCAGTTTAAAACGGTTTCAGTAAAATCCTGATATGACAAAAACATTAGATTTATGCATTGATTTGCAGCACTTGTAAGCAAAATGATGAGCGATGTCATTAATCTTTCATGCTTACGAGGTTAAATAACAGGTATAAAATCATAAATATGTCAAATGTATTAAAAGCTGAACTAAGCGTCTAATAGGAGATATTCATGAATGATGAAACTTAAGAACTACTATCTTTTTAAGACGTGGCTAAAATCTGTATATGGCATTCGTACGTTCTCAGGGGACGATGGCGTTTACTCCTGCTCCTCTGCCAGCTTCCATTTTCGCATGGCCCTTCTCTCTTCACTCCTAGATGTTAGGGACGCTTCCGCAACTTGAATGCGCTCAAGCACTTTTGCCCGCCAGAGTGTGCGCTCCTCGGCAATGGTCTCCCACATTTTATGGTCTAGCTGTGGCAGTGACATGTCTTTCTTGCAGAAGTCCTTGAAGCGCAGGCCGGAGCGACCTGTTTTCCTCATACCAGTTGCCAGCTCACCGTAAAGCAGGACTCTTGGAATTCGCTCCGATCTCATCCTGCGGACATGACCCAACAACAGCAGGCGCCTCTCACTCAGGATACTCAGATTATGGCTCTTTCTGAGTATCTCGACTTTGATGATTTTTTCCCGTCACTTTATGTGTAGGATCGTACGCAAGCAACGTAAATTGAAGCTGTTAAGCTGCTTTATTTGCTTGGCGTAGGTCGTCTAGCACTCGCTGCCATAAAGGAGTGTGCTGCGCACGCAGGCCTGGTAAACTGTCATGTTCGTACCATCAGTGAGCTGCGCAACTCACTGGGAAAGTCTAATACTTAAGCATAAGCCAAAAAAATCTTTTAGAATTCCACAGAGCTCAGAAGTTAGGGCCCGGCAGACGTCAATCATTACCGCAGTTATTCAGATCCGGTAATTCTTTGCGCATGTGCACTTGGGCATGAACTATCCACTGCTGTCTTTGTGGGTATTGTAGAGGATATTTTTATAATATGATATTCTCTGCCATTATTTCCGGCAACATTCTTGAAGATATGGGGGAGTGAAAGAGCAATATCTCTCAAAGTCGAATTTTGCCTACGGCTCACAGTGGGATTTAGTTTGCTTCTTGTGCGCATGCGCGGGCGAAAGAATGATCCAATTGTGTCCGGGAGGGAGTTAAGTGCAATTTTCAGGGTCTTGGCAAGGCATGTGTGTGAGCCCGTTCATTTACCCATTATAACATTTTTGGATAGCTATGATAATCGCTTCCCACTTGCTGAGGGATGTTATCTTTGCATACACGGCTCATTAAATGTTTCAAGTTCGTCAGCTGTATACGTGGGGGGGGGGGGGGATTTTTGATATCCTAGAAAATTAGACTTCAATTTTGAGATCAGTTAAAAAAATAATAAATGTAAGTACATTCTATGATAAGTCAAAGTCAAAAACCTCTTTATATTATTTTATTTATCCCTTTAATGTTTAATTTAAACCGCACCTCGGGATATTTTTTTTACTGCAGAGATTGTGAAATGGGCCATGAAGAATATATGTTTTTACCGAGATTTGTCCTTCATATGAACTAAGCAGGAAACATTCAACATAAGGACACACACACTTCCATTCATGCCTTTACATATAGTGATTGAAGCATGCCCCAGATTGGGGCAACTAGTGCCACGGGCCAAAAAGGAATTAAATCTCTTGTACAATGTACGTTGTCAATGAAAGAGAAGGCGAAAAAGTGGAACCAAGTACAACTCGTTCTTTTTTTTAAAAAAAGCATAATCGTTTTTTTTTAAAATTAAACCGGAGGAAAAAACCGTTTTTGCTTCTCTTAAAGCTCCACATTTTATCTTACTGATTAGTCATTCCAAATAAAGCAATACTTTTTGTTGTAACGGTAACTTCATCAACGCCTTATGAAATTATTTTTTGATTAATGTAACCAAATATTTTTAACGATATTTATATATGGTTTAAAGACTTGTCATTTTAAAAAAATGAAATGGAAGTATTATCAGTTGTTTAGCTCGTGACTAAATTCAGGTATGCAGTATAATGAACTACTGGTTTGTGTGTTTAACAAGCATGAGGGTCCATTCTTATTCTGGAGGGTAGGGAACTTTCAGATCTACTCATTCATTTCCTTGTTCCCCATAATGCTGGGGTCTTATAAAATTTATGGCAGGTAAGACACGCTATATCAGGGTTCGCTATTTCCAGGTTTAAGCAGCCAAGGGACCATACATTTCCTGGCGTGTTGGGAAAGGGTTCGTACGGTATCTGGAAGACTTTCTTTTTTACTTTGAGGGGCAGCGTTTTCGTCCTGACCATTTGTTATATTCAGGGAACATCGGGAAACACAATAGCTTGTCCCCTTCCTCACAATAGCTTGTCCCCTTCCCCACAATAGCTATTCCCCTTCCCCACAATAGCTTGTCCCCTTCCTCACAATAGCTTGTCCCCTTTCTCACAATAGCTTGTCCCCTTCCTCACAATAGTTTGTCCCCTTACTCACAATAGCTTGTCCCCTTCCCCACAATAGCTTGTTCCCTTCCTCACAATAGCTTGTCCCCTTCCTCACAATAGCTTGTCCCCTTCCTTACAATAGCTTGTCCCCTTCCTCACAATAGCATGTCCCCTTCCCCACAATAGCTTGTCCCCTTCCCCACAATAGCTTGTCCCCTTCCTCACAATAGCTTGTCCCCTTCCCCACAATAGCTTGTCCCCTTCCTCACAATAGCTTGTCCCCTTCCTCACAATAGCTTGTCCCCTTCCTCACAATAGCTTGTCCCCTTCCTTACAATATAATAGCTTGTCCCCTTCCTCACAATAGCTTGTCCCACTCCCCACAATAGCCTTTCCCCTTCCCCACAATAGCTTGTCCCCTTCCTCACAATAGCTTGTCCCCTTCCTCACAATAGCTTGTCCCCTTCATCACAATAGCTTGTCCCCTTAATAAGTCTCGCTAAGCCTATCTTCATGTCCTATGATTTTGGGGGGAAGGAGTTAGAAAAGTTAATTCCCTGCTGAACGACACAAAATCTCGATGATCAACTGGATCGTAGAAATCAGAACACGCCCAATGTGGCTCTAAACCCAGTGGCGTAACGATGAGATGGAGAGGGTACGAAGGCCTCCGAGTGCCCTGGTACAGGTATGCCGAAATGAGCCTTAAAATGTCACATTTTAATAAGTGAACAAGGATAAAATATTTGGTAAACTAGGATGGGGCAATTTTTATAGTTATTTCTTTCACCGGACGTTAAATGTCATATCTACGCCACTGCCTCAAAGTCATGACATCACTTTTTGAAAGCTTTAACTTATGTCGGTGACCACAAGCGTAACTGCGTTTTCTGCGCCCTTAGCTCACTTAGTTTAGGCGCCCTTGAAAAATGGATCTAAAAAAAAATAAAAATAAAGGAAAATATTAAATTTGAATAAATTGAATGATTAGCCCTCGGCGCCCTTGGAAACTGCCCTGATGCAAGGTCGTTGTTACGCATCTGTTGCTGACTGAACTATGAGACATCATCTCTGAATAACGAACTTCAAAACATGAAAACCGCCTGTTAAAAGATTCTGTATCCCTTTTTAGCGACATTGACAAAATGCTTTACATACACAATACAGCAAGTTTTATTTTTTTTTAAATGTACATCCTTGAGACGACCTTCAACATTAATTATCAACACGCACCGTTATGCTTATCTCTTAACAACTTGAGGGGGAAAAATGTTGAAAAGGTTTTACGCTTGCATAAAACCTGGTTTTATATGAAGCCGTGTTAAACCTCAATGTGACGTAACCTTTACAGGTGTAAATCCAGGTGGGTTTTTTTTATATAGACGCCACCGAATGAACTAGTATGGTGACCCGACTAAGCGGTGCGTGTTAATGACGTCATGTACAAGGAAAGAGACCACAGTTACTTTCGGCAACTTTAAAAATACAATTTAAAAAATTTTGTTTAAAATAAATGAAATAAAAAACCAACCTAATCGACTCCTGTCAATTGAATGTATAAAACTTTCGCTGGACATCTTGTGAACAGAAACTTACACCAACTTCTTGCTTTTAACCTGAGAGACTGACAGTTAGCACACATACTCATTCTTCTATTCACCAATTCCTCTATTGACCCATTCCTCTATTCACACATTCTTCTATTGACCCATTCCTCTATTGACCCATTCCTCTATAGACCCATTCCTCTATTGACCCATTCTTCTATTGACCCATTCTTCTAATGACCCATTCTCCTATCGACCCATTCTTCTATTGACCCATTCTTCTACTGACCCATTCCTTTATTCACCCATTCTTCTGTCGACCCATTCCTCTATTGACCCATTCCTCTATTGACCCAGTCTTCTATTGACCCATTCCTCTATTGACCCATTCCTCTATTGACCCATTCCTCTATTGACCCATTCCTCTATTGACCCATTCTTCTATTGACCCATTCTTCTATTGACCCATTCCTCTATTCACCCATTCTTCTATTGATCCTTTCTTCTGTTGACACATTCTTCTATTGACCCATTCTTCTATTGACCAATTCTTCTACTGAAACATTCTTCTATTGACCCATTCCTCTATTACCCATTCTTCTATTGACCCATTCTTCTATTGACCCATTCTTCTATTGACCCATTCCTCTATTTACCCATTCTTCTATTGACCCATTTCTCTATTGACCCATCCTTCTATTGACCCATTCCTCTATTGACCCATTCCTCTATTGACCCATTCTTCTATTGACCAATTTCTCTATTGACCCATTCCTCTATTGACCCATTCCTCTATTGACCCATTCCTCTATTGACCCATTCCTCTATTGACCCATTCCTCTATTGACCCATTCTTCTATTGACCCATTCCTCTATTGACCCATTCCTCTATTGACCCATTCTTCTATTGACCCATTCTTCTATTGACCAATTCTTCTATTGACTCATTCCTCTATTGACCCATTCCTCTATTGACCAATTCTTCTATTGACCCATTCCTCTATTGACCAATTCTTCTATTGACCCATTCCTCTATTGACCCATTCTTCTATTGACTAATTCTTCTATTGACCCATTATTCTATTGACCCATTCTTCTATTGACCCATTCTTCTATTGACCCATTCCTCTATTCACCCATTCTTCTATTGACCCATTCCTCTATTCACCCATTCTTCTATTAATCCTTTCTTCTGTTGACACATTCTTCTATTGACCCATTCTTCTATTGACCAATTCTTCTACTGACACATTCTTCTATTGACCCATTCCTCTATTACCCATTCTTCTATTGACCCATTCCTCTATTGACCCATTCTTCTATTGACCCATTCTTCTATTGACCCATTCTTCTATTGACCCATTCCTCTATTCACCCATTCTTCTATTGACCCATTCCTCTATTCACCCATTATTCTATTGATCCTTTCTTCTGTTGACACATTCTTCTATTGACCCATTCTTCTATTGACCAATTCTTCTACTGACCCATTCCTCTATTGACCCATTCCTCTATTCACCCATTCTTCTATTGACCCATTCCTCTATTGACCCATTCTTCTATTGACCCATTCCTCTATTCACCCATTCTTCTATTGACCCATTCCTCTATTTACCCATTCTTCTATTGACCCATTCCTCTATTGACCCATTCCTCTATTGACCCATTCCTCTATTGACCCATTCTTCTATTGACCAATTTCTCTATTGGCCCATTCCTCTATTGACCCATTCTTCTATTGACACATTCCTCTATTGACCCATTCTTCTATTGACTCATTCTTCTATTCACACATTCTTCTGTTCGATTAATGTCCCGTTCGACCAAACTTCACCAATAAAATTTCTGTCTATGGGACCGTCCATAAATGACGTCAAGCGATTATTTTGGCCGATTTTTCACTCCCCCTCCCCCTCGTCACGCATCGTCACAAACACATAGATCCCCCCATGTGACGTCACAAAGCTTCACCACCCCCATAAAAGCTGTATTTTCTTTTTGATCAAGAGCATGTTTCACATCACTCTTTTGTCATTTAAGTATGTATTTAGTGTGAGGCTATACGCTCAAATCGTCACGCATGAACCCCATTTAAAAATGTAAGAAATCAAATATTTAAGTGGAGCCTTTATTTAAAGTTGCGTCTTTTGACCCTCCCTCCTCGTCACACATGTATGGACCCCCCTATGTGCGTGACGTCATTTATAGACTGCCCCTTTCAATAATCAGTCTAAAAACTGCTGGTAACACGTGCATTCAAGCCGTAAAGCCGTTTGAAACGCATTCAAATATTTTATTATCCTGAGTTTTTAATTTGTTTCTTAAAAATTAAAAGATTTTTTTTTACAACATCTGGCAACAATTTACATACAGTTACACATTGTTGTGCTAGCATGAACAACATTTTTTTTTCCTAAATTGATCTTCGCCATCATGATTAACATACTATGTTTTTAATGCGGCGCATTAGTACAGCCCCACTTTGAAAACTGTACTAAATTAATATGACATTAGTGAGATTTTTAAACCAGTAGCAAGCTATAAGTGATACAATTGATTCCAGGGGTGTCAATATATTTTATTCTAGATTTTAATATTTATAAAAATCGATAGTAAATTCTTGGTTAGAACACGAAAAAACCAAAACATTGTTTTAGAGCTGCGGAAATTAACGATTAATTGATCGACTTTTCGTAAACATTTAAATCGATTAAAATTAATTTGATCGATTAAAGTTTAAGAAAATACTTACACATTTTTAAAAATAATATCTATTGTTTGTTCCTTACTTACTTTTCACTCGTATTATTATTATTTATTTAAACGTGCATATGTAAGTAAAGAAAATTTTCTTCATTTCTTGCATAGCATAACGAATTAGTTGTGTATGTCGCCATGGAATTACCGCGACTTAGCCGATTTTGCGAAATGATTAATCGCTACTTAACGGGATCTATATATGCTTTGTAAAAATATAATTAATCAAAATTAATCGATTAAACCATCTAATTTTTCCCGACTAATCTAGCAATCAGTACCGGCCCTACATCTGTTTAAATTCAGTATTTTAACGGTCTCTTGGCTGTTAACTAAACAAAAAACAAAATTATTAGCTAAAAATAAATCGTATAATGTGTAATATTTTGCTTTTAAAATGTTCGCTAACTATTACGTCTACACTTTCGAAATAAAGATAGACAAAATCATTAATTAAAAACTTAGCAAAACAAAAGGTTTCATAACCAGTGCTTATTTTCAGCATACTTTTTTTTACACTTAATGTTATAACAAGGAATAAAATTTAGCAACATACAGCAAAAAAACAAAACTCACTAAAATCTTGCTGTCAACAGAATTGGAAGAATACTGTAGAAAAAAAAACGTTTCAATACGCACGAGCATTAAAACTTCTTGTCTCCTAGTTCTTGAATACTTAATGCGTCTGAAAGATGCCCGTCTGATAGGCTAGTGTGGAGACAAGTACTGTCTATCTGTGTTATTATGAACGTCTAGGAAGTATAAAAGACGCAGTGATTAGAGGACGAACATCCCTGTAATCACAAGTAATTTTAATTGGTCTTGGCTGCTAATAAACCAAATAAGACAACTGTAGAACTTTATCAAATTGATGAACAGATCATTGGGACTGGACGCAGTCACACAAAGCATGTTTGGCGACCAAGTTACAAGTCGACCTCCCAAGTAGAATACTTGTCAGGGCGAGGTTTTGTAGTGAATATGCGGGGGGGGGGGGGGGGGGGGG
>MUZC01001390.1:595048-605468 GCA_002072015.1 Radix auricularia
AACAAGAAATGATAACTGCTGTAACAAGGAAAGATAACTGCTGTAACCTTTTAATATTAATAATTGTTCTTTTTTTTTAAAACGCCACCTGTGAATTATTATTTTTTTCCAACTGCATACCCCCACCCCCCAACTGAAACTGTCTTTACTCACGGTTTGTCGGGGGAGGGAGGGAGGGAGAGAGAGAAAGAGGAGGCAACGACAACTATACAGTTTTCCGAAAATGCCACCTCTGACTTATTGAGAACTTTTCCAAGTGCAACCCCCCTCCTCCCCTTAAATACACTCTCCCAAGTTTTACGTCATAGCTGTGGACTTCCAAACTCTAGTTTTTTATTTCCTCGTTAAGTGTTCTACTTGAAAGGTTAATGCCGTCACCCGTTCACGACGACATTGTGAGGTTGGGGGGGGGGGTGTGGAAGATCTTGTTTTAAAACAGACATCTTACGCTGGGGCGACGCCGACAACATTAACACGTCATTCTCAACCTGCGCACTTAATGATACCCCAGAGACAGGCGCCGTCCGGGACTTGTTTAGAAAGGGGGGGGGGAGTAAATTGCCAAAGAAAGCAGCGCGGCGCTGTTTAAACTACTGCAAGGAATAGTGTCATTAATTTATGGCCGTCTTTCAACTTTCCCTGGCCTAAACCCCCCCCCCCCACCACCTACCCCCAACTCATCACATGCTTACTGACAGACGTTTAGAGGAATATGCAATGCAGCACGGGCGCCTTGGCGCATGCGTAAAGGTACTGGCGTGCGTAAATTAAACGCAGGCCAGCGATAACAATGTTGTCTGCGATCTTAGTCGGTTCGGGTATTGCGAGAATAAGAACAAGATTTACGGGAAACAAATTGAATCGTTTGATCTTTTGATGATAGACTTGTGTCGGACAGACAGCAAACTTGACCTGGAGATCCGGGGGCCATTACAGGAGTAGTGACTAGAGAAGCTAAAGTCGGAACTGAATCCCGTATCTAGCAACAATAACTAGGAGCTAATGCTTGAGTATTGACAAGAGATGATGAATTCCAAATTTAAGTAGAGACGAGTCAAGGCCAGTAGCGGAACCTGGAGAATGTTTCAAACAGACACCGCGTTAAATGGTACAATGAATTATTCTGTCACTTGGGTCGCTTAATGCGTCCAGTGCGGTCCCAGAAACACTGATGGTCATTGACAGTAGCAGAAACCTCTGATGATCAGTAACAGGAACCTTTGTTGGTCAGTAACACGAACCTCTAATGGTCACTAACAGTAATCTCTGATGGTCATTAACAGTAACAGGAACCCCTGATGGTCATTAACAGGAACCTCAGATGGTCATTAACAGGAACCTCTGATGGTCATTAACAGGAACCTCTGATGGTCATTAACAGGAACCTCAGATGGTCATTAACAGGAACCCCTGATGGTCATTAACAGGAACCCCTGATGGTCATTAACAGGAACCTCAGATGGTCATTAACAGGAACCCCAGATGGTCATTAACAGTAACAGGAACCCCTGATGGTCATTAACAGGAACCCCTGATGGTCATTAACAGGAACCTCAGATGGTCATTAACAGGAACCTCAGATGGTCATTAACAGGAACCTCAGATGGTCATTAACAGGAACCCCTGATGGTCATTAACAGGAACCTCTGATGGTCATTAACAGGAACCTCAGATGGTCATTAACAGGACCCTCTGATGGTCATTAACAGGAACCTCTGCCCAATTTCTGTTGTCTTTACCACCAATGACAACAAAAGGTTTGTCAGCCTTGAATATAACCAACATATAATTATTCCTTCTGACAACGAAAGACCACTTACTTGATCGAAAATGAGAACCCCAAGCAAACAAAAGAGATAAAAACGTTTTCTATGTTTAAGCAGAAAAGTTTAATTTGGCCTATGGATGCTTTGAATGTCATGTTGGCTTGAATAAAAACTAATACATTAGGCCAGGGGTGTCCACACATTAGCCTCTCAGGGACTCTGCGCTGGGGATAACTGCTGTAACAATGAAAGATAACTGCTGTAACAATGAAAGATTACTGCTGTAACACGGAAAGATAACTGCTGTAACAATGAAAGATAACTGCTGTAACAAGAAATGATAACTGCTGTAACAAGGAAAGATAACTGCTGTAACAAGGAAATATAACATTTCCTGATGTGTAAACAAGGTTTCTTTGTTTAACTTTGAAAACTTTTTTTTTTCATTTCAACCTCAGCTTAATTTTTTAAAATTTTTCTTTGTTACTATTAATCTTTTATCGCTAAAATTCTGTACCTCTAAAATTGTATGAGGTCCATAAGGGGCGACATGACTCAGGTCAGTTTACAACGACCCGCGACTGATGGGGTGTGAGGAATAGAATGGGTGAAGTCAAACGGTCAAACCTTTCTCAGTGTATACACGTGTGATAACATAAGGAGTTGGTTTGAACATCCTCATAGCAAGATAAGAATCCGGACGTCTAACACCCATCCCACGCCATAGAACCCACACCCTACCCCACACCCCACTCCACACCTCACTCCACACCCCACTCCACACACCCCAATTCACATTTCCAACACGTCATAACACTTGAATCAACATAAATTTTTTTAAATTAAAATCTGAATATATATAATATATAAAGTTTTTATGCCTTGTTTTCGCTAAACCGAAACAGTTAATATTTCCATTATCTAAGCTCATTATTTACTTTGAAAATAACTTTGGCCATAGCTTAATAAAAAAAGAAAGTAATTTCAAGCGAAACTGTACACCTTATTTGTAACCTAATAATGTGTATAAATCTTTAAAACCAAAATGTTTTGATAATTCTCCAGGCTTGGTGCACGCTGTTGAAAAACGTAACTAATAATTTGATGGAGGAAGGTAAATGAGATCCACAAGCCCCCGACACCCCCACCCCAAATCATACTACTTCCCACCATCCCGATCTACTGATAGTCTCGCTCGACCAGCCGATCATCAGACATGTCGTTAGTCCGTCTGTGCCTGGTGGTGGTTGTAGTGGTGGTGGGTGGGGGTGTTGGGAGCGGAGGGAGGGGGCTTGGGGAGGCATTGTTTATTCTGGAACTGTAAAACCAAACATGCAACATTGACGTGGCCCCCAAACTATTTTTCTTTTTTCCCCCTTTCTCTTTCTCCCCACCATCCTATCTCACGCCACACAACGGGCCTAGCAAGTGCACTATTGCACGTATGCACCACAGAGACGCGTTCGTCAAATAACGGTTTTTAACCGAGCGTACGTGCGTAACAGTTCAAAGTTTCATTGGCCTAGTTAAGGCTTTATGCGGCAAGTGCGGTTGGGGGGGGGGGGGGTTGTTGGCGGTGACCGTTCCCGGCAACCTCATCCGAAACAATGTGACAACGGACAGTCTTTGTATTCAGTAAACTCAGCGTTACCATAGTTACCTGAATTCTTCTTTACCCTTCCCTGCTCACAGAACCAAAAACAAAATGTTACTCTCCAACACGGAAGTATTTTTTATGGCAAACAATAAAACTTTTTTTAAAGGGCAGATTATGTTGAGGTTTTTTTTACACGGAGATATGTGGCGTGTACACAACAGGAGAACCTCTGAAGACACGATGAGTCAACGGTTGTGTCCGTGCGACCTCAGCGGGGCTATCAGAAACATGTCAATTAAATAAGGTCACCATAAAATGAATTTAACGTGTCATAGTCCTATATGTTTTCATATTCTAAGAAAACCAGAACTGTTGGTCGTTTATTGTTGGATTTTTCAACTTTTTAATTATATATATTTTTTTTAAGTTAGTGTGTGTGTGGGGGGGGGGCTAAATTATTTAAGCTGATATCTAAAAATGTATTTAAATTTATTCAAAATAAATTATATAAATGCTCTTTTTTTAGTACTATACATATAGGTCGATGAAAGATTGATGTTTGCCATGACGCAGCAGTTGGATTCGTGGTTTTCTTATTTGATTTGTTTGGCCCTCAGCTGCACAGCCCCACAAGATCAATAGGTAGAGATCTCCGCCAATCTGCTATCGAACTCAAGGCTAGGAGACTGACTAAATCCACGTATGCCATGCACCAGCAGTTCTGTTCCCTTGAAACAAAAAATGGACTGAAGAATGTAGTTACTATTTTTAATTTCTAGGAAATAAAAAAAAATTATGATTTATTGTTTATTTTGTGTGTGCGTGTGTTCTCGCATACGTGTGTGTGTGTGTTTGTGTGTATGTGTGAGTGTGTGTGTTTGTGTGTGTGTGTGTGTGTGTGCGTGTGTTCTCGCATACGTGTGTGTGTGTGTTTGTGTGTGTGTGTGGATTTGGTTCTGAGGACGGATTAATTTATTTTTTTAAATTTAACAAAGGAACGAGAAAATTTATCTTTGCCAATGCTCTACAAGACAATTATTGAGAGAGTGGGAAAAATATGCTTGGTTTTTTTTTTTTGGAATAAAAAGTTTTAAATTTGTAAAAGCAGTTTTAAAATTTAAAAATACTGAATTAAAAAAAAAAGATTCAGTCTAAGGGCTTACGTTCTTCATTTAATATTATTCCGTGAATTACTTGAAATTCTTGTTTTCGGATTTTAAAATAATGAA
Organism: Radix auricularia; assembly: GCA_002072015.1. Lineage (NCBI taxonomy): Eukaryota > Metazoa > Mollusca > Gastropoda > Lymnaeidae > Radix > Radix auricularia. Next base: position 599,641 of record MUZC01001390.1, read on the forward strand.
GATTTAAGTTGTTTGTGTTATTTATTATCTTATGGATATACGTGAATGATATATTAACGATTTACTAGCGACCGAAATCTATTCTCTCGAAGGGTTAAATTTTCTTTGTAAGAAACAGTAGCGTAGCTAGGGATTTGTAGGGATTTGGGGGCCCGCGGGGTTTGGCCTCTTTTGGGGGGGGGGCTGCATACATGGCAGTGGCGTATATTTAACATAACAAATTTTGGATACTACTTTTGGGGCTCCCTCAAGCAGGATCCCGGGGGTGGGGGTGAATTTTGACACCCTCCCTTAGCTACGCCAGTGATGGCGATAGCAGAGTAGGGTTTTAATGGTTCACAGTCAATGAGATTATATTGTGTTTATTAACGAATGACTCAATTTATTCTTTGAAACTCTTCAGTCTTAAAACAGTTGGCGTAGAGATTTTTTATTTCAGTTATTTACATTTAAAAAAAAAATAACAATCAAACAAAAAAGTAATCAGTGGCTGAAGGCTAAATAAACGCAAATGTGAAAATTTGATCTTTTTAAAATGCATAATACAAAGAGAACCTGTTAGAGAAGAAAACGATTTCACTGTAGGATTTACCTGAATGTGGGCAACGGTTAAAAAATTTTAAAGCTGTATTAAGGTCTCAAAAATATTTACACTTTATTTCTATTGAGATTTTAGTTGGACATGCGCGGCTAAGGTGAAAGCAGCTGAATAATTGACGACACACTCCACTAGAAAATTCTGAGTGTCCAAATTATTGACCTCGACTTCATAATCGCCATCCTGTATTTGTGTCTTGGGGTCCCTGGAGCAACATGAGGCATCCGTCAAATCGCGCCTCTTGGCACCGTCTTTAACTAAAGTTTTTGTTTTCCCTTATGTGTCTTTATTGTTCTCTGAGCTTCAATGAGTTTAGTACCTCTCCTTGTTTTCTTTGGCCTCTCTCACAGTCGTCTACCTTGTGGGTTCCGCTCTAGTGAATGCATGCCTTAAATGGAGTGATGGCGTCTTTTCTTAGGATGTGCCCAATCCCTCTCTTGTTTAATTTTTCTCTTTAGTTTACAGTAATAAAAAGTTAGTCATTAAATTTTAAATTGAAAATACAACACACAAAAAAACAAAACAAAGTAATACCACAGTAAGATTGATATAGGGATAAAAACAATTTAATACCACAGAGCGATGTAAATAAAGATTAAAAAAAAACCATCTCTTTTCTATTCTGAGAAAGAAACAAAACTGCACTCGCTTTTCCGAGTGGCATTCGAGCGACGAGTGAGTTGCGTGAACAAGCCAGGGAAAGACAACACTATTTCAAAAGTCAAAACTCTGATAGAAATGTGAGAAAGGACATGGATCAGCGAAGCACGCAATAATCTACTTTACGGAAGTAGCGTCTGTGATGTGCGACATAAGATAACATACTAGATTTCCCACATAAGATAACATTAAAATTTGGTGAGAGATTATTAATATTTGTATTTGCAAGCAGATCAAAGTTCTTCTGTGTAAGGTGGCGTGGTATTTCAGTTGTGAATCAGATCAAAGTTCTTTTGTGTGTGGTGACGTGGTATTTCAGTTGTGAATCAGATCAAAGTTCTTCTGTGTGTGGTGACGTGGTATTTCAGTTGTGAATCAGATCAAAGTTCTTCTGTGTGTGGTGACGTGGTATTTCAGTTGTGAATCTATTCTACAACTGTCTACGACCCTGAGAAATGAGAGTGATTCATCGTTTCTTCCCATAATGCTATTCTTACTGCTTGAAGTTTTTGTTTTTAAATTCAGTTTATTTAAGTTGTTAATTCTATAAATTGTAAGCACATTGTATTTCTTTTATTAGAATATGTAAATTATTTTACCACTTTGGCGAGACTTATTAAAATAGAATATTAATGACTTCCAAAATAAAGACGTGCAGTACCCAACAGTAGCTAGTGTAATTACATAAGATTCAGAAGATCTATGCCATCTAAACAAACTGGATATTCTGTGTCACAACTTAATTTCTGACTCATCCCCATTCCTATCTTATTGAACTTTTGTCGGTCTACTTACCCAATCGTCAGCAACGCTCTTTTGCAGACACACGCATTGTCTCTGTTCCTAAGACACGCACTAAAACATTTGGCGAAAGTCCTCTTTTTGTGCAGCCAAAAAGTGGAATCCTCTACCATAACACATTCGTAGTAATTCAACTAGCAAGTCCTTCAAGACTGCACTTAAGACGCATCGTTTCAAAATGTAATTTCAAAATTAACTAAGCAATATTTATTTTAATGATTAACACAGGTTATGTGTCGTTTATGTGGTTATTATGATATGAATGTTTATTTAATTATTATAACTATGTTATTATTAGGGATGTGACGGAGCTGATGAAAATCCGCATCCGTCGGATTCGGATTTGACAAATATAAATCCGTCGGATTCGAATGCGGATGCGGATTTGGTCAACACTTGGCTAAAAAAAGGGAGTATACCAAGGTGTCAGTCCTGTGCCCCCAATCACAAGAAGGATTTTTAATCACAAAAATAAGTAATTAAAAAACAATGCATATTGCAGTTTTAAAATATAAACAAAATGAATGAATTTAATTCCAGCAAAGTAATTTGAACCTAATTTTTCTTTTTAAAAAACGCTTAAAATCAAGTAAAAAATTAAAACAGTTTGACAAACAACATTTAGCGAAATTAAAAACTAAGTTCTTAAAATTGGAGAGTTATGAGAGCAGTAAACAAAATTAAAGATACTGTTTATTGTCACATTCACATGAAGCCTCAGTACTTGAAATTAATTAATGGCAGATTAAACTTCAAGAACACCAGTTTCTTTGCATTGTCTGGCAGTAGTCTGCTGCGACGGCCATCTATTCCGAGGTTTAGAAAACTCGGATGAAAACAATTTAGTGAGAGGGGTGTGTCTAAAATACGCTCATGATTAAATACGACATCTAATCTATGGACAGCTGAGTAAGGGTCTAGGAGTTAAGTTTTATCTGTTTTCTTTATTTCGGGTTTTCGGAAGTCTCTAGGTTTTTAAATTTTAGTTACGATTTCTATGGCCGTGTTTCATCTGAAAACGGTAATTTTTCTAATTCGAATCCGACGGATTTTTTTAAAAAAAATCCGTTTGATTCGAATTTGCTAAAAAAACGTCGAAGTTGGAATGTCGTCGGATTCGAGTTCGAACTTCGTCACATCCCTAGTTATTATCTCCATGCAAAGCGACGTGAGTCCGATTCCTTGCTGGGATACAGCGGTATATAAATTATCAGTTTAATATTATTTAACATCACTAGAATGGGTTAACAATGATCAAGATGAAATAAGTCTTCATTGGTAGCGATGAACTTCTGACAGATCTTGGGACACGCTGTTATAACTACATTGCGCTAACTATAAGGTGTGGGCAGCTACCCTCAATGGAAGCCATTTTATTTTTGTTATAATTATTTTTTAGAGAAACTCCAGATAATATAAAACAGATATTCATAAACAGACGTCCAAACGTTATAACAAAGATACATTTGTACGCAAAGATAAAAAAAACAACGACACGAATATGCTTGTGTGTTTGAAGCTGTTCCTACTTCAGAATGGACAGAAATCAAGCGGCTCCTTTCTGGTTACATTTATTGTGGTCTGCCAAACTTTGACCTTCTCCAGGTATCGCACACGCCAAGCAAGACTCATGATTGACAAGTGAGTTAATTTGCATGTTTTTCAGATATTGATAAATCCCAACCCTTGGCTTGCTAGGGGTAATAGCTACCAACACACAAGCAGAAGTATGATCAGGAACATACAAGTTAAACAAATTTTAAAAAAATTGAAACATATTTATAAAAAAAAAATATTGAAAATCAAATGAATATTTAAACGGTATTTCCAACAAAAGAATTTTCGACTGTTTTATTCAAAGGAAATTATTGTAGATTACAATAAAATTTTTTTGAAAGCAATAATTCTGAAAGTATACGAAACAATTGCTATCTACAAATTGCTGCTAAAATATAGTTGGCGAGAATTTGACAAAATACTGATATTTTTTTTAAAATTATTATTTTTTAATTAATTTTCCCCCCCCCAGGTAATCCAGTAAAGCTTTTCGGGGATTTTTCCCCCGAGCACATCCTTGGGACCTCTTTAACATATTTGCAAAGACTCGAACCCCTATCTGGTATGGTTCAGGAATAGTTGCTTGTGCAAGCTCGAACAGACAGGACAGACTTTTCAAACAGATAAACGCACTTTGTCACATGGGATAATTGCGATAAACACAGTTTTAATACTAAGTTTCCTTATCACACGGACCCATACAAGTAGCAAAACAAAATCGTACCTCGGTGTACGACTGCTTTAGTTTAAGTCCAACTTGGTATACATCCTGTATGGACGAGAAACATTTAGCTAAGTATACGGCCCTTGTTTGGAAGACAACCTGTGTGCTAGAATTTGTCTCAGGTCTGCCATTAATGATGTCACGCGATTTGGGCCGGTTCCCTCAGCCCCTTAAATCATACATCGTCACCAAAAGTTAGCCCCCTTCATTCAAATATCACATTACAAAGTTTTGCCTCTCCCCTTAAACATGTATTTCTTATTGGATAATTCGCATGTTTCAAATCATTATTATTGTCATTTAAATTTGTACTTAATTTCAGACTAATAATACTAATCTCATAACACGCGTGAATCAATTTAAAATGTTAGTAAATAAATTGTACGCATTGGAATACTTTAGTTGGACTTTATTTTAAGTTGTGCGTTTTGATGTGACGTCACGTGTCTTAAACACCTCATTCCACCTCGTTACAAAATGTGTCACCCCCCACTCTCCGGGTGCGTGACGTCATTTATGGACGGCTCTTGTGAGTCAAAATGACACATGGCACATAGGTCACTTGTAGGAATGACCCCGCGCCTTTGCCTAGTGTGTTATTACGGAGGGTGCTATCATACAGTGAACGACTCTCCCATTAAATAAATTATCACACGTTTTTTTGTGTATTTCACGTAAATTATGTACATTCACCTTTAGCATGAGTTCAAAGAAAGTTACCGTATATATTGTTTTAAAGAAAGCTGTAGTTTTTTCGGACACAATCGAGGGGAAAATGTTGGGGGAGGGGGTCGGCTTATGAGCGGGTCATAGGTGATTTCTGCGTGTTATTGTAGATCACCCAGGTCCTTTTCTGAAAATCCTACTTGTGGAAGAAAATCAGCAGTCCCGAGCCTGCGCTCTTCATGGGGCTTCCCGGAAAACCCCCTCAGCCCTCTGGCCCCCTAAGGGACGTAAAGACTGAGAAGCCCCCCCCCCCAGTGGCGTAGCTGGACCTTTTGCCACCCGGGGCGGTCTCCTACTTGCCGCCCTTTTTAGAGGCCATCCATAAATGACATCACGCGCCGGGGTGGGGGATTACCCCATTTGTGACTAGGGGCCGTCCATAAATGACGTCACGCACCTAGGGGGGGAGGGGGGTCCCACTTTTGTGACGATGCGTGACGTGGGGGAGGGAGGGGGGTTGAAGAAATGTGACGTCACATCGAAATGGTAACTTTAAATAAAACTTCCAATGAAATATTTGGTAACTTGAAATTTATTTAATGACTTTTGTTTTTAATTCAATGCTTCTCAAAGTGCCGGTCAATAGGCTATCAGACGCCGGTTGGCGTAAGTTAACAAGACACGAAAATATAATTATAATTCTTAAGTTTGAGAATTCACAAGAGAACATAGGAAATTGTAACCCTGCGTTGTTTGATGTTGACATCAAAGCTTTTGTAATGTAACCGAAGTTTCGTTCACTCGCGGCAGGAGTCTGCGAAC
>MUZC01001390.1:614843-654249 GCA_002072015.1 Radix auricularia
GCTAAAAATATCATATTCGTCTTGAACTAATTTCATGCTTAGACTATAAATGAAATGGGTGTTTAGCGAGCTATTTCTAAGAACCAAAGGAATTATGTGGAAAGATATTGTTTTTCATGTTTTGATTCACATGAAAAGAAAGTGAGCCTCGCCCGTTAGATTTGTGTAACTGTTAACGGCATTTGTTATTCTGGTAGAGTATATAGCATGCGTTATTAAAGGGGTTCCAGCATGGTGAAAGAAAGCCATCAATCGATCTGAATGGAAGGATTTGATTGAACAGGCCAGGGCCCTACATGTGCTGTATCTGGAAGGATGTGGTTGAGCAGGCCAGGGCCCTACATGGGCTGTAGCTGGAAGGATGTGGTAGAGCAAGCCAGGGCCCTACATGGGCTGTAGAGCCACGGATGATAATAATGATGCTATATTAAAGCAGAAATACCAAAATTGATGGCTAATATTTAAATTAATTTTTTTTTTCTCGACACACATATCGTTGTTTTTATTAAGAAGAGGTTTGATTTATCACGAACCTAATTTCCAGATGCGTTTACATTCATTTTTAAGGAGAATTTGAGACCCAAAACCAAAAAAACTTATTCTTATTGTGCCTACCCCGTAGCGTAGCACGGGTATTTTGCTCGTAATATATTATCAAAATATGCACTCACCTGATATAATAATTTTATTTATTTTTGCGAATGTTTTGATAAATTGTTTTACAAATACCAAATTTTTGCGATGTCTGAAATACTTCCCGCCAATATCATCCTTTACTTCCAAGAATGTCCTCGAGTTTACAATCCCGGTCAACTTTTTTCTATATACCTGCCCTTTAGTGGTCCTTCCGATCATGGCCATTACGAAGTTCACTTTCCTTTCACACGAGATGACTTTCTGAAACCATCTTTTAACAACGTCGGTATGTTCACACACGTTTCACAGCAACCTCATCACACTGATGTGACGTCCCTTGCCACTATTCTTATAAACACGTATGACAGCATTTCAAAACACACTCTAATGAACCGATTCCGCAGACGAATTTCAGTCCACCATCTGTATATACATAAGCAGAACAAGCACAAGACGAGTGCAAATAAGCTTGACGAATGACCCTCGCCATTGTCGGCCAATCACAGTTATGGTTGGCAAGCTAGGGTGGTAAAGGGTTGGGGGGGGGGTCAACTACCATACAGCAGTGCGCATGTTTCGAGACTAACAAGGCGTCGGTGGTTCTCCCCTCCACCCGAGGTTCATTCACGTTGTTCTGATATCTTCGGGATGCAGTTTGTGTCCGTTCTGCTCCCTCCCAAGTTTGCGGCGTATGCTACGCCGTGGTTCTCATATATTTTTTAAAATATTTAAATACCGGTAACTCTTGCCTAACAAGAGTGCAAAAACACAAAGATAGGTAGTACAAAACAATCATAATGGCCGATTTAGCTTGTAGTTTTAAAAAAATGTGTACCTGTTATTTTTGAAGGGTTGGCTTCTGAACGGGTTACACACTTTTAATACTTTTCTCATCCAAAAGAGAGCGAAAGGGGGTCGGCTTATGAACCACAGGGCTGAAGAACGATTATATACGGTAATTAGAGAAGCCAAGCAAATGTAAAAAAAAATATGATTAGGATCCCCAGTTAGTTGAAAAGAAACAGATAGATTTAAAGGATGAATTTGGCGTACGTGTCTGGGACCTAGATGCAGGATACCGAATTGGGGAGATCGACGATGACTTTAATTGTGGAAAAAACAAAGACTTTATTGAATGGGCTAACGTTGCGAAGGGGGGGTGTGTGAAATTGTTTACTAAATAAAGATAAGGAGCATTAGAGAATGTTGGAAAATTGATTTTGATCTTGTTAACAGGAAAACATAAAAAAATGTCTAAGTTCTTTCTACTATGCACTTTAGTATTAAGCAGTGTTTAGATTAGTTTATACAACCACGCAACTAAAAGGAAAGTATGAAAATAACAATATGATTTATTTTTACCACGGGATCGAATCAACCATTTCAACTTTATTTCTTTTAGAAAAATTACGTTTGGTTTAAGTCCAATATGGTACACGTCCAACCGTCCAATATGGTACACGTCCAAACGTCCAATATGGTACACGCCCAGCCGTCCAATATGGTTCACGTCCGACCGTCCAATATGGTACACGTCCAACCGTCCAATATGGTACACGTCCAAACGTCCAATATGGTACACGTCCAAACGTCCAATATGGTACACGTCCAAACGTCCAATATGGTTCACGTCCAACCGTCCAATATGGTACACGTCCAACCGTCCAATATGATACACGTCCAAACGTCCAATATGGTACACGTCCAACCGTCCAATATGGTACACGTCCAACCGTCCAATATGGTACACGTCCAACCGTCCAATATGGTACACGTCCAAACGTCCAATATGGTACACGTCCAAACGTCCAATATGGTTCACGTCCTATCGTCCAATATGGTTCACGTCCAACCGTCCAATATGGTGGTACACGTCCAATCGTCCAATATGGTACACGTCCAACCGTCCAATATGGTGGTACACGTCCAACAGACCAATATGGTTATAAACGTCCAACCATCCAATATGGTACACGTCCAACCGTCCAATATGGTACACGTCCAACCGTCTAATATGGTGGTACACGTCCTACCATCCAATGTGGTACACGTCCGAACGTCCAATATGGTACACGTCCGACCGTCCAATATGGTACACGTCCGACCGTCCAATATGGTGGTACACGTCCAACCGTCCAATATGGTACACGTCCAACCGTCCAATATGGTACACGTCCTACTGCCCAATTTTGTACACGTCCAACCGTCCAATATGGTACACGTCCAACCGTCCAATATGGTACACGTCCTACTGCCCAATTTTGTACACGTCCAACCATCCAATATGGTACACGTCCAACCGTCCAATATGGTACACGTCCAACCGTCTAATATGGTGGTACACGTCCTACCATCCAATGTGGTACACGTCCGACCGTCCAATATGGTACACGTCCGACCGTCCAATATGGTACACGTCCTACCTTCCAATATGGTGGTACACGTCCTACCATCCAATATGGTACACGTTCAACCGTCCAATATGGTGGTACACGTCCAACCATCCAATATGGTACACGTTCAACCGTCCAATATGGTACACGTCCTACCGCCCAATTTGGTACACCTTCCAACCGTCCAATATGGTACACGCCCAACCGTCCAATATGGTACACGTCCTACCGCCCAATTTGGTACACGTCCGACCGTCCGATATGGTGGTACACGTCCAACCATCCAATATGGTACACGTCCGACCGTCCAATATGGTGGTACACGTCCTACCGTCCAATATGGTACACGTCCTACCGCCCAATTTGGTACACGTCCGACCGTCCAATATGGTACACGTCCAACCGTCCAATATGGTGGTACACGTCCAACCATCCAATATGGTACACGTCCAACCGTCCAATATAGTACACGTCCAACCGTCCAATATGGTGGTACACGTCCAACCGTCCAATATGGTACACGTCCAACCGTCCAATATGGTACACGTCCTACCGCCCAATTTGGTACACGTCCGACCGTCCAATATGGTGGTACACGTCCAACCGTCCAATATGGTACACGTCCTACCGCCCAATTTGGTACACGTCCGACCGTCCAATATGGTACGCTTTCAGCCGTCCAATATGGTACACGTCCGACCGTCCAATATGGTACACGTCCAACCGTCCAATATGGTACACGTCCGACCGTCAATATGGTACACGTCCAACCATCCAATATGGTACACGTCCGACCGTCCAATATGGTACACGTCCAACCATCCAATATGGTACACGTCCAACCGTCCAATTTGGTACACGTCCGACCGTCCAATATGGTCGTACACGTCCAACCGTCCAATATGGTACACGTACTACCGCCCAATTTGGTACACGTCCGACCGTCCAATATAGTACACGTTCAACCGTCCAATATGGTACACGTCCGACCGTCCAATATGGTACACGTCCAACCGTCCAATATGGTGGTACACGTCCAACCATCCAATATGGTACACGTCCAACCGTCCAATATAGTACACGTCCAACCGTCCAATATGGTGGTACACGTCCAACCGTCCAATATGGTGGTACACGTCCAACCGTCCAATATGGTGGTACACGTCCAACCGTCCCATATGGTGGTACACGTCCAACCGTCCAATATGGTACACGTCTAACTGTCCAAGGGTTTGAAATGGATTAAGAACGTAGTCCGAGGTTCCAATGCAAATTAATTTTTAAAAAAAAAAAAATTAAAAAAAAAAATTCGAGTGATGATTGGGTGTTATCAAAATAAAATTTATGTGTTCTAATATTCGTCAATCATGCGAGTTGCAAAATTCTATTTTTTGTCATTACTTCCGATCCCCCATTATTCCTTACAATATTTGTTTCGCAGTAATGTGCAGCTTATTCATTTATAATGAAAAAAAAAACATGCACATGACTCGTACGTATTTAACATAATAAGAGCCACATAGAAAAGAACTCTATCCTCAATTCTTGTACCTTTAGCTTAATAGCTGAGATCTTGTACTGCAATCATTCTTGGAACTTTTACGTAGTAAATGAATTATTGCATCTTTAACTTAGTAAGTGAATTCTCGTACTGTAACTGGTTACTCAATTCTTGCACCTTTAACTTAGTAAGTGAATTCTTGTACCGTAACTGGTTACTCAATTCTTGCACCTTTAACTTAGTAACTGAATTCTTGTACCAAAGCTTGGTATGGTTCAAATTTAGGCCACATCTTTTAAGCTGTGAAATTTCTCATAGACGAGTGGGCCATACAGGAGTACGGCTGTGTTTGGCATCTACACCCTAAAACCTGATGGATTAAGGCGACAGTAGCGTGAAAAGTATTCACGAAGATTTCTCAAGCTGTTTGAGGAACAAGCTGTTAAAACAACAATATCGAAACGTACGAAACAAATCAAAAGGAAGGGGGAAAAAGGATTTCCGTGCGGCTGAAAGAAACAAACGCTCTAAGCCATATGTGAGATCCGACACCGAATAGCACGATAGTTTTTGTGTAGTTAGTACCTGTTGAGTGATGGTATATCACCCTTAAGTCTGTCATTCACCATTACCCGGTTACTGACTAAACGTCCAACAAATAAGCCACGGCTTCCCTCTAACGGACGATAACAGTTTTGTATCTTTTTTACCGCCGGAGACCTTAAAATCCATTGACCTTCTAGCGTATCAATGGAAGCGTGACTCTGGTGAATGGCGGGGGTTCAAAAAAACAGAACGCCTGGCTGAAGCCAGACAATAGGCTCGCAGCTAAGTAATCTTTACAAATGTGGGGCACCCCCCTTAATAAACGTCATCTGACATCAGACTGACATCGTGAGATGGATCCATTCACCGCTGAGACACCGCTGATAGCCCGCGTGTCGGAGTCGTGTTTCAGAAGCCAAAATCTTTCCCGTCCCTGGGAGACTCAAAGCAATCACTGCGGGTCGGAAGGAAATTAAGTTTAACGAAAGTCACAACAGCAGCTGGTCGAAAAACAAACACCACTAGACGCTTTTGTTACATTGTTTTTTATATAGTTCTAATCCTTTGAAAAGTTTATTTCATGGCGCACACATTTTTAATGTTATTTTAAATTTCGCTTTTGTGTTAGGATTAAGTAATGCCCCTAATGCTGTTTGAAAAAAAAAAGTATCGAAACACAAGGATGATCCGAGAAAAGTAGTTTAAAAAACGCAAGAGACGAACGGAAAAATAAACCTAGAATAATGAGATAGAAAAATAGATCAATAGATTAATTAAAACTTTGTGCGGTGCGCTTCGCCGAATGTACTCTCACTGTGATGTACTCTCACTGTGATGTACTCTCACTGTGATGTACTCTCACTGTGATGTACTCTCACTGTGATGTACTCTCACTGTGATGCGCTCTCACTGTGATGCACTCTCACTGTGATGCACTCTCACTGTGATGTACTCTCACTGTGATGTACTCTCACTGTGATGCACTCTCACTGTGATGCACTCTCACTGTGATGTACTCTCACTGTGATGTACTCTCACTGTGAAGCACTCTCACTGTGATGCATATTTCATGTCGCGGAGGTAGGATATTACCTGATATTACAATAGAATAACCTGTTGAGAACGTGGAGTAAACTGCCATTCACAAGCCCCATAATGTTGTCGTCCTGTGAACACCCAAGCTTGTCTCTATGTGGTATTCAACTTCCTCCTTGACATGACGTGCTAACGAAGCCGAGCGTAGTTGGCGATACCTTCTGGTGTAGACGTTTTTATGGTCTTATTCTTTCAGATTACGGCATGCTCTGACTCTGTAAGGCTTCAGATTGTTGAATATTTCTGTGCGCGTTGTTCACGTTGTGCTATGTTTAGACATTGGTATATTCTGTTGGCTTAATGTTCAAATTGCGCATGTTTTCGACTGTTGGATGTTATGTTTTTTTTAAAAGTTAAGATTGCAGCATAGATCTACTATGTTTGTTTAATTTCTAGACATTTTTTTTAATGTTTAGATTTTGTCGTATGAAGTTTATGTAATGTTTTGATTTTTACATGTTCGTGTAATGAATAGATTTGACATGTTTTTGTGTAAACTTTACATTGTTGCACGATCAATTCAAAGAAGTTAATTTTTCGAAAATAATTTTTTAAAACCTTTATTTATACTCTGTATTGACTTATCCAACGATAGATGCCCCNGCCCCCCCCCCCCCCCCTTGCCTTCATTTGCATTAATTCCTTGTAATTGTAACAATCTTCCCCGAGCTCGTCGTCTCGTCTAACGCCAGTCTTACGTTATCTCTTCATCTTGTCTTCAATAACCTCAAGTGTTTGCTATCATTTCATCAGCGGCCTCTCTTACAAGGTTAAAGTTGAGCCGCGGGAATTTTTTTTTCAATTAGCCTACATATGCTTAACGGATACGGCATATTTGGCATTCTTCGTGCCAACATTTTGCTCGCATTGATGAACACGGTGACAACAGGTCTGCGGAGTTGGACTCGAGGGTCATGGTGACACACAACGGAAGTTGCGTACAACAGGAGGATGTTGACAACGAGCATTTTAAAGTGGGTCGCTGTAAAGATGGTGAAGGTTGGCTGGAATAGGTTTGGGATGGGTGTGGCATCAAAGGAAAGGGGAGCAGTAATTACTTGAGCTTGAAGAGCCCACCTTCCAAAATAATAATAAAATAGGATATTAATAAATATCATGCAAGCAAGGCATTCTTCTTAATTAATGGGGAAATTATCACATTCCCAATTTTATTGATTTAATTTCTAATCGTCTTCAAATACTAAACATTTTTAATGGCATGAAAATAATTGTACACTTTTTGCACGACAAATCGAATGAACCGAATGTTCGTTATTCAGAAACTACCACGAACATCCTTGGAACTTACGATTTATGTTCACTACGAACCCATTCCCCCCCCCCCCCCCCAATTTTTTCTCCCGTATGTTAATTAGGTCTTGCTTGGAAAGGTAAACTAAATGCACGTAAAATTGTGCAATAGTTTTTTTTTTCTAGTGCTTGACATGTTTTGGCATAATGAGGAGCTGAACCCCAGCGGAACGGAGTTGCGGGACCTTCTTTTTTTTCATCTGGTCAAAAACTGGATTAAGGTGGAATATTCAAAACGCCGTAGACTATTTTTTGTGTGTCTATGTTTTGTTATTGAAATACTTTTGGTTTGGTTGGTGGTTGAGACGAGAAGGGGCACATTAAATATTGTTTTTATTTTAAATTCCATGCTTGGTGAACCTATTGTTATAAATTTGGTGGAAATATTTTCTGCAAGTCATTTCTGCTCTGTGGGGGATATAGAGCTCGATATGGGAGATATAGAGCTCAGTGGTGTTGATATAGAGCTCAGTGGTGTTGATATAGAGCTCAGTGGTGTTGATATAGAGCTCAGTGGTGTTGATATAGAGCTCGATGTGGGGGATATAGAGCTAGATGTGGGGGATATAGAGCTCGATGTGGGGGATATAGAGCTCGATGTGGGGGATATAGAGCTCGATGTGGGGGATATAGAGCTCGATCAAACTGGTTTGCGTAATTTAAAAAAAAAAAATATTAGCAGAAATCATCGATTCTTTTTCAACTAAGAAAAAACTCATCTAATTTCTTTCACTGACACCCAAAGACTGATTGTAACGACCAACATTTAACAATAAATTAATACAAGCTCAATGACATAACCACAACCTTTATCCATAATTAAAAAGCCTTACAGCGCGATCCCCACAAGACACCAGCAATGTGTTTTATTTATTTGTTAAGTGTTTAGTCTTTGATTATGTTTAAATTTCTCACTAGCCTCAAGCAGCACAGACAAATATTTTTTTTTTCAAAAAATATAAACTCAATGTTTCACTTTATTTGAATTTAATAAAATGGTATCATGACGTCATTTTAATTTGAATACTAAATAGCTAAAAACAATTGTCATGAGAGAAAAACTCCTGACTTACAAATGTGCCACTACTTACAGTACTACTAAACACGTAGTTCTCCGTGAGATTTACATTGTTATTTTCTTGAAAAAAAGAACAGCAACTTTTCAAATTTAAATAAAAGATAGACTAGATCTACATGTTTTTGTGTTAGTTTTAATAGAGGTTTAGGAGAAGAAAAAATAAAATTTAAATTTAAAACTTACAACATCTAAACAATAAAGTAAAAAAAAAAATTATAAAAAAAAAATAAAAAAATAAAATAAAAGTCACGTAATTGTATCTTATCCCAATCATGTAAAGTATACAGAAATTCTCTTCAAGTCTTTTAGCCTGTAGTCTAACCAGACGCCGCTGTTTTAACACGGCATTACGAGCATACTGCTCCGCTGGGGGACTAATTGGCCAAGTCCGACTCACACGCTTTGATGACTGGGGACTAATTGGCCAAGTCTGACTCACATGGTTTGATGACTGGGGACTAATTGGCCAAGTCTGACTCACACGCTTTGATGACTGGGGACTAATTGGCCAAGTCCGACTCATACGCTTTGATGACTGGGGACTAATTGGCCAAGTCTGACTCACACGCTTTGATTACTGGGGATTAATTGGCCAAGTCAGACTCACACGCTTTGATGACTGGGGATTAATTGGCCAAGTCTGACTCACACGGTTTGATGAGTGGGGACTAATTGGCCAAGTCTGACTCACACGGTTTGATGAGTGGGGACTAATTGGCCAAGTCTGACTCACACGGTTTGATGACTGGGGACTAATTGGCCAAGTCAGACTCACACGGTTTGATGACTGGGGACTAATTGGCCAAGTCTGACTCACACGCTTTGATAACTGGGGACTAATTGGCCAAGTCTGACTCACACGGTTTGATGACTGGGGACTAATTGGCCAAGTCTGACTCACACGCTTTGATGACTGGGGACTAATTGGCCAAGTCAGACTCACACGCTTTGATGACTGGAGACTAATTGGCCAAGTCAGACTCACACGCTTTGATGACGTACTGTCCGTGCCAAAGTGGCGTGACAGGCCTTCAGGTTATATTGCAGCCAAGGGGCCGGGGCCCCTCGCAATCTTAATCCACCACTGGGCATGCGTCAAACAGTGGGAAAATAAGATGGAAAGTAAATGTAGAAACGGATATAAATAAAAGTAATTTGAAATTTGTGTATTTGAAACCTCTTTTGGCAGGTCAAGCAATTGATAATTCTCATCAAGAAATTCTCTCCTTTTTTTGTTTTTCAACATCTTTTTTTTTTGAAAATGTTACCTTCTTCAATCTGACATAAAAAGTTAAACACGATTTGCGTATTTTTGGAAGAGGAAAAATATCTCCTGAGACGGACACATGGTTATTACTTACATTATATATATCCTTGGTTTTACTAACATTAATGCATTTGATGAAACAATATCGTTTAAATTATCAGCCTCTATAGGACTTTAAAAAGGAAATCAATTGAACAATTTTTTAAACTCCTCCACAGTCAGTGTCACCACCGACCTATCCAAATACCTTACCGACCTGTCCAAATACCTCCCGACCTGTCCAAATACTTTATGGACCTGTCCAAATACACCACCGGCCTGTCCAAATACACCACCAACCTGTCCAAATACCTTACCGACCTGTCCAAATACACCACCAACCTGTCCAAATACCTTACCGACCTGTCCAAATACCTTACCGACCTGTCCAAATACCTTACCGACCTGTCCAAATACCTTACCGACCTGTCTAAATACCCTACCGACCAGCCCAAAAACACCACCGAGTTGTCCAGGAACATCATCAAAGGACTTGACCAGAATCACCGCCACCGTTACAAATCTGATACGCCACCATCGATATGTTAAGATACCGTATGATCAACTCGTCAAAGTATACCACCGACATGTCAAAGTATACCACCGCCATGTCAAAGTATACCACCGACATGTCAAAGTATACCACCGACATGTCAAAGTACAAAGCAAACGACCTCTCCCAGTTACTAAACCATTAAGCGATTACTCTTGTACGTCATGAGAATCTGTTGCAGCAATGAATGAGACCCTATCTTGTAATTTTATTGGTTCCGTTGATGTGAATAGCCACTAAATAGTACAAGAGATACGCTGCAATCGTCTCCGTCAGAAAAAACCAGTAACTGAGTTTGCATCAACCGTTATAAAGTTGCAAGAACCCGACTTGGTAACTTTGAAGTAGTCTGTACTCATTGGCGTTGGGTCATCGTCTTTGACTTTTTCCTTGTGTTTGTAGCTCTAGGAAATACTTGTTAAAATCCGGAGAGGAGAAGCGATTATAGAGTATAATATGTCTCTGAATTTAAGACTGAGAAAGACAAGCTTTCAATAAACACGCTTTTATTTAATAAGTTGAATCTCGATATATTCATTAAATTAATTCATTACATGGTTGCAATCCATTTTTTTTATTAAAGTGGGGGAATCGTTGGGGGAGGGGAAGACAGCAAGCACAGAAAATACCAATTTATTATTATTATTATTTCTCTAGAACACCTCAGTCGTAAAGATCTTTCATGGTTTTTATATGTAATTTTAGTTAATATGTTTTTAAATTCTGACATATGCCATATATTTGTCTTTAACACAGGATTTCCCCCTTCCGTTTGATTTATTGTCCCATCCATGACACTTTCGTCTCAGTCTTCACGACCTTTACAACTTCCGGTTTTTCCCATATTAGAAGGTCTTTAAGTTCATAACAGATTTAGGTTAACCCCTCTGCTAAAGATTTTATTTTCCTCAGGCTATTTTTTTTTCTTTTAGCACGTTTTGAAGTCATAAAAAAATATTTTATTATTACTATTGTTAATCTTATTTACGATTGCCCGTTTCTTAAAAAAAGGTAATTTTAAATTATTAGCTGGCTCTGTGTGATATTTTTTATCGTGTTTATAAATTCAAGTAAAAAGATTCGACAAAAAGTTATAACAATAGAATATTTTATAACTGGGATTTCAACACCAATAAAAAATGATTTGAAATTGCCATCATGCATTCGTATATCAGCCAGACCTTTGGCCGCCGATGATTTTCCGTTTCTTTATGGAGCTAGACTCTTCCACGGGTTCTAAAAACTTTTGGCGCACACTTGTTTCTTTTGTTACAAAAAATGCCCATACATGTGTAAAAAAAACTATTTTATTATTTACGGGTAGGTTGGACCACGAGATGTGCCAACTAAATACGGTGTGAGAACCCGTGTAACATTCAACTGGCCACTGCTCACATTGAATCCTCAAGGTGGGGAAAAGGTTTTTTAGAACGGTGTCGTGAAAGGTCGTAAAGTTCGAGTATATCTGTCCTGGTTTTTTTTTTAAGTTGAACAAACAAAAAGCCAGTGCAATGGCTCCACAGTCCTTCATTGTATAGTCCTTCATGGTCTGTATTAAGAACCTGCAGTCTGTCACGCTTTCCGCTGAATTCACAGGTCTAATAGGTGTCAATTGATAAGACCCACTTCAACAGAGAGAGAGAAAGACAGAGAGAAAAAACAAAACAAAACCAAAACCAAAACCAGCTAAGATAAATGAACTCGGTGTTTGCATTCGACACCGGACCTACAATCCGAGATGTTCGTCAATGAAATCGTCCAAAGTGCATGTCCGCAACTAGGTCAGTGTTATAATTGGTCCTCTCAAGGGAGAAGGTCCTCAAATAATTATCCTGTGGTCATTTTGATCACGTCAAGGGCCAAGATCTCGTTCCCCTATAATCTGGTACGCTCAGTAAAGAAATGAAAACGAATGTTCATTATTAATTTTTAAATTCTTTATATTAACTTGTGGTGTCTGAGCCCGTGCGACCGACTTCACCGACCGACCGTGCGTGCGTGCTTGTTTGTCAAAAAAACTTTGAATCTATTTTTAACCCACTTTCTCGTAAGCTAGTGAACTGAAATTTTGCAGGCAGACTCATGCCATTGATAACAATAATGTTTCAAAATTTCACATTGATCGAATGAACAGTAATTAAATTATTGAATTTGTAAGTTGTTTTATTTTATTTATCTCTATGCATCATGTTAATTTTTTAGATAGTGTTGAGATGCGTATTATGTTCAACAACCTTTCATGTCGCGCAATAAGGTGCGCAATTACATTGGCATTACATTTTAAAAAATATATTCACGATCGGTGCGCATTATATTAAACACGTTTTACGAGTCATAACTAGAATTTTGTATTTTCGGATTGTTTTGCCCCGCGTATTATAATAAACATCCTTATAGTAATTTCTCGTATATAAAAGATTTATAGTGAAACACTTGTTTTTTACGGAGTTTTTTAGTCTTACCCATGTATACGCTAAAAATGTATGCCCTTTATTCTACGGAAAGAAGCTTTTACTTTTAATATATCATTATTATTTCTTGTTATTTTTTACCAATTGATGTAAGATTGGTATAATATGCCTAAGAATTTATTTATATTTTAAAATTACCGTTATGCGCGTCAACCACTTCTCCATTATTGTATCTGAAGAAAATCAAACTCTTCCTGAGTATTTAAAGGAGACAGTCCAAACGACACCTTGATGGCACCAATTTGAGGACCGTTGTTGCGTCCGTTATCATTGCCCTGTGTGTGCACGTCTGTGTCAGTGATGTGTGTGTGTGCGTGCTTGTGTATGTACCTCGCCCCCCAGGGACTGTCAATCTGTGACGCTAATCACGTCAACGTTGTTCATCTGTACACGTCCAGTTAGAGATTAATGCTGACGTGATGACAAATTTTTGTTGAGAATCTGGTGACAGACATTGGGAGACACTCAATGGTGCAGGGCGTGCTGGCCAGGGGCGAGTACGATACTAATAGTGGCGAGCACGATACTAACAAATGCGAGCACGATACTAACAGTGGCGAGTACGATACTAACAGTGGCGAACACGATACTAATAGTGGCGAGTAAGATACTAACAGTGGCGAGTACGATACTAACATTGGCGAGTACGATATTAACAGTGGCGAGCACGATACTAACAGTGGGAGACACTCAATGGTGCAGGACGTGCTGGCCAGGGGCGAGTACGATACTAATAGTGGCGAGTACGATACTAACAGTGGGAGACACTCAAAGGTACAGGGCCTGCCTGCCAGAGGCGAGTACGATACTAACAGTGGCGAGTACGATACTAACAGTGGCAAGCACGATACTAACAGTGGCAAGCACGATACTAACAGTGGGAGACACTCAATGGTGCAGGACGTGCTGGCCAGGGTCGAGTACGATACTAATAGTGGCGAGTACGATACTAACAGTGGGAGACACTCAAAGGTACAGGGCCTGCCTGCCAGAGGCGAGTACGATACTAACAGTGGCGAGTACGATACTAACAGTGGCAAGCACGATACTAACAGTGGCAAGCACGATACTAACAGTCGGAGACACTCAATGGTACAGGGCCTGCTGGCCAGGGGCTAGCACAAAACTAACAGTGGCGAGTACGATACTAACAGTGGCAAGCACGATACTAACAGTGGCAAGCACGATACTAACAGTGGCGAGCACGATACTAACAGTGGGAGACACTCAATGGTGCAGGGCATGCTGGCCAGGGGCTAGCACAAAACTAACAGTGGCGAGTACGATACTAACAGTGGCAAGCACGATACTAACAGTGGCAAGCACGATACTAACAGTTTCGAGCAAAATACTAACAGTGGCGAGCACGATACTAACAGTAGCGAACACGATACTTGATGCCTCTTCTTGACCATTTGACCCAAACTTGATAAAGTCAGAGTGTTCTCAAAACTTGAAGTTATGCAAATATTTACCAAACACATTTCAAATTTAAAAACACCAATTAAAAAATAATAATATAAAAAAATTAATACAAAATTTCTTCTTTCTTGAATTTTAAATTTGTTTGTTCATCGGTCGCTTTCTTCTGTTATATATGCATTTATTTTCATTATCCTAATAATAATAATAATAATAATAATAATAATAATAATAATTTATATAGAGCCGTAACTCAGCAAGCAGAAGGGCTTACAGCGCTACACTTAAAAATAGTTATACACCTATGATAAGCAATGCAATCAATGTTTTAAAAAATACATATCATACCAACAAAATATATAACATTTCAGTGTACATGAGCTCCGTTTATCATTTAAATAAACACTAATTGATAGTTGACTGAATCAGACCATTAAGTCTGCACTGAGCTGTACACACACATTTGTGTAGGAGGCACTGACCTTCAGCTACGGTGGATTGGTCAAGGTGAGAGTGATTTAAGGAGAGGTGAGTCATTAAAAAAAAATCGAACAATCTCGAACATTTTATCTTATTATGCATGGACCGTAAGGGTAGGATTTAGAATACGACGTAATGGAGGACAGTTTGTCCCGCTACTAGACTCTTACCGGCGAAGAGATTTAAAAGCCGTCCTTTTTATCAAAAACTTCCAAAAATTGCTGCTCATGCGACGACAACTTGATATTTTTGGGTCTATTTCCTCCCGGCCTCACACCAGCACTTCCTTTCGCCCTAGAAAAATCCGCTCTTCTAAGCATCTCTAATCAACGAAATTTTTCCACCTTGTACATGTATATATATAATATAATATATCTAAGCGAAGCTGACTTTTCAGGTATTTGCTGGGAAATAGCATAATCAGCTTAAGCGGGATTTTAATTGCTTTTGCATATTTTTATTTTGTGGATAATTTACAAACAAAAAACTGAGTTTAAGCGATTAAAAAAATTGAAAAAAATAAATAAATAAATAAACTTTCTTAAAGTTTATGATGACAATTTAAGTTATTTAACTTTTAAAATATATATATATATATATATTTAAAAATGAAAATAACTTGAAAATCTTCAGTCAAGGAAAAAAGAACCTAACGTTATTTTCAACACGAGAAGCTTGTTTAGTTATAGTTTCCCGTAATTAACAGGATTCCTGTGCTGTAAGACAGCAACGTAGTGCCCATGGGCACACAAATTCTTGGAGTAAGTTATGCCAAGAAAATATTTTTCACTCGTTAGTGTGCTTAAACTGGGTTCGTAAACAATTTTTAAAAATAATGTTTTGAATAAATATTATTTTTTATGATTAGTATTTTTAAAAAAAGAGATCCGTTAAAGTTAAATCGTTATTTTTAAAAAATGGGCAGTTAAAAATTTGGTCTCGTTAAAAGCTAAGCCAATGGAAAAGACGTAAACAAGGTAAGGGTTAGCGTATTTTGTTACGTCCTGTCAGACTAACCCTTACCCTGTTTACGTCTTTTCCATTTACTCTTTTATAAGCCTGTTTGCAGTCTCACCCCTCGTTTTGTTTAAAAGCTGAGACATGTTATTTAGGTCAGTGTCAAATTAGTCCCCCTCTACTGGCACAATATGTGATGCTTGTCCGTGCTGCGTGTTAAAAAAAAACTGGTCTTTATGACTTTTACAAGTAAAAATGGTCTTACAACTGTTAAAAATGAAACTGGTCCTTATAAAAAGTACCCCTGATCTTAATATTAAAACAGTTCAAATTGAATCGTTAATGGTTAAGGAATAAGGCGGGGAAAAGCTTACCTTACTGGACACGTGACTGAAATATTTAGTTATTATTTTTTTTTATCATTGATAAGTATTAATGAATGTATGAAAACAAAAATGTTTACAACAGTCATACAAGCTTTTTAGTTTCTTGTCCGACCGTTCTGTGTCTTTTCGATGAAAGTTTGATTAAAACATTTATTTTTATTGTAATTCCTGTTGTCCATAATACATTTATTTCTATTACGTGATTTGTCTTTTTTAAAACATTATAATTATACAGTCAACTGACATGGGTATAATTTAAGAGACATGCGCTGTTGATAAACCATTAAAATAAGATTTCAATTGGGCTTCTTTTCAACAGTTTTAAAAGGCACTAAGATTCGGGACAATCCAAGGATTATCTTTTCATTCATAGTTTTCTTTTTACTGTCAATCTTTTTCATGAACTCAAACTTGTAAACTCTGTAAAGCCTGCCCCTTTACATAACATCAGCCATGCACTATTCATTGTAAACACTCCCCATTCATTTCGCGACAATATTGAACATTAACGTCATGTTTCAAGAACGTGCTGCCTTGAGGTTTGCATAAAGAAAGCAGCAATGCAGTGCAGTCGCACCTACAGAAGGGTTTACGCACCACTGCATGCCACAGCCAATTGAATGATGCCTGCTGGTTAGTCTCGTGCTGCTGTGGGTAGAGAGACATCCTTTTCAACAAGAGACGGAGGAGCGTTCAAGCTCTTTCACCAGGGTTCGCATGTGAGGGGGGATGGAGTGTGGGGGCGCCGACTTAGTGGACCAGGGTCGTCAGGCAAGTAAGGCAGCTATTCCTAGGGAGCGAACAGGTAAACACACGGCAAACAAAACCACCTCCATACCTCAACATTCAACTGAAGACGAACGATTTGCCAAGATGGCGTAGGATGAACAGAACCGTCTACGCCAAAATAACTGGAGTATTTACCAGTTAAGTTTACAGCTGTCGGAGGAACAGGGACGTCGTAAAGAAAACAAACAGAAGACAAACGCGTGTCTCCGAGTTCATTGTTATCCCGGAGTTCGTTCGTGTCCCTGAGTTCATTTTCTTCAATTGCTAGTCATTCCGTGTGAGGCATAGGTCAGAAAACTCACTCCGACCCTCGGCCAGTCTCTGCGGCTGTCCCCAGTACTGCCCAACCTTTTTGGTAAAAGTATCACATCAAACGTCTTTTTTTTATGGGTCGAAATAACCGAAGCAGGGGAGTAAATGTGCCTTTTGAATTTCATCGCATCGAACGCTCAATATACAGAGAAAATTTGATTTCAAGAGGTTGAACATTAATAAGACTTTGACAACGATAAGGAAGGCAGCAGGATATACTCCCCCCCCCCCCAATCTACGAGAAAAGTAGTGAAAGGGAAGGGAATGATGTTTACGACGTAACATCATAAGTGAACAAAGGTAAAAAATAAATACAGGAGGAAGAGATCCAGTTTTATAGCGTGTCATCAGACGTCAAATATCTTAGCTACGCCTCTGCCCCCACCCCACCCCCCTAAAATAGCTTTAGTGTCTCATCAACCAGTCTAATCCAGTCATTCCCTGATTGGAAACGACGCCGAACTGAAGCTTGTAAGATGTGGCCTAGTTTGAAATAACGCTTCCAGGGAAACACGACTATTTCAATGAAAGGCTTACACTAGCCATTGTTAATATTGTGTCGTACTTGATACGTTATAACGCAATAACTTACAAACTAAAAAACAACACATTAAAAGACTTAGACATGCAAGCGTTTATTATATATGTTTATTTACATGTTAGGCACATTCTAGTGTTTGATATGATCGAAGGACAATTATTGTCGGAAATTAACGAACGATCCACCTTCTTGAGGTTCGTCTGTTGTTAAGACTAAAAGGCCGTTGTTCGTTTGCATAAAACAACATATTTTGCATACGTATCTTTAACACAGCTGTTTTTTCCTCCGCCACTTTTTGAATTCATGATTTAAAGTGACATGAAAATTATGGATAAACCCTTACAATAACAAATAATGTTAAAAATTGTTATATAATCATATCGTCTATTTTATTATCGTTTTTAGTTTTAAAATGATGTACTTTAAAAAAATGTATAGATCTAATATGTTTTTTTTTAAATTTAAAAATTAAAACTTAAGATTACAATTTGGAAATGTCGACATTAGTACTGAAATCTTAAATTATGGCAGTTTTTAAAAAAAAAGAGATTTTAAAAAATAGTTAGGAATGATAAAACAAAACAAATATTGATATCAAAGAGAAGCAATCCCTTTTTTTCCTCAAACAAGTTTTAAAAACAACTATGTCAATAGTTGCATCCCTTGGATTAATCTCGAACCTTTTTCTGCCTAAGCAACGATGGTTGGTTGTCCTCTTTAAAAAGTCAAACTCATATAAAATAAATAGTAGTATGGTAGTAGTGGTTCTTAACTTGTGTACACTGTTTCACCACTCCTTATAAAAAAATTCCCATACTGCTAGTGTGTTTAAAAGATGTTTCACACGAGGCATTCTGATACAGATGTTTGAGACACGTTTTTCTAGGTCCTTCTTATACTGTCCAGCACATCATCCGATTGACTTGTTCATTTGTATAATAATGATAGATATGAGACAGACCACATTTCATTTTGACCCTAATATTATAAGGCCCTGTTATGTTAAGACGTTTGTTTATCCAGAAATACGTTTTTTCTCGTGCACTTATTTATTATTAAAAAAGACCCTATACAAACTGTTCAATTTGTTGACAAAATGATCCCTAGCTAACCGTAGTAAAAGCTTTTGAATTTCGAATTGACCTCCTCATAGGAGAACCTCAGCATGAACAAGATGAGGAAGCCGTCCAGGAAACAGAGTCCAGTGGCGATCCAGTGCAGCATGAATGACCAGCCGTAGTCGGTGGTCATATCAGTGTACAGAGCCAGGTCCGTCCGCTCCACGTCACGAGCAGAGATGAAACAGATTCCTGCAGCTACACCTGACATGGCTTCAGACAAGATCAATGAAGAGTTCAGATAAGGGTAATATTCAAATGACACTCAATTAAATCAATAATTTTAGGAAGGAAGATAAAATCAGGAACTGGTGAACAATAATTTGGATGGGTAAGAAAAGAACAAAGAGATAACTAACAATAAAAGTTAGATGTCGATCTAATTTTAAAGAAATTATTTTCAAAGGAGTCAAAAATGACTTTTCTTTTCATTAATTTCTAAAATTATGAATTAACAACAACTTTTAATTATGTTCTATAATTTATTATTTATAAAATAATTAATTTAATTGTTTATTACATCTTAGCTCTGTCAAGCCAACAAATAGATGATGTTTTGTCAAACTTTTATTTTAAAGTATCCGAAACCATTGGAAAGTTCTTTCCATTTTTTAAAAAATTAGGACTGAAATTTGTTTGAATGGAAACTGTATGTTCCTGTAACCTACATATCGTTTAGAGTTATTTTCAAAATATAAAAATTACAAATAAAAAAAGTCCTAATGGGAAATTTTTAAAAGCTGAAATTTAAAAAAATTGATGTAAAGTCATTTACTGTTTCAGTGACTGATTTTCAGTTGCAGTAGAGAATTTTAAACGGCTACCTGTTGGATAATTTGAGTCATTTTGGGAATAATACGATTGTGAAAATGCATTTAACATTGCCCACTTACTTGTTAGGACTAGGACAACCTGTTTTTTTATATCCACAATGCCCACTCACTAGCTAGAACTAGGACAACCTGTTGTTTGTATCACTTACTTGCTAGGAGCAGGACAAACGTTGCCGTGATATAGAGTCCAGGCTTGGCCAGTTTCCTACAATCCCCGGGCCAACTGCCACACAGCAGGATCAACACCGTTGCAAGCTGTACGGCCGCTGATGTTATGGACAGTCCAATGTAGGACCTCGTTAGTTCTGAAAGTTTTTAAAATATATTTTGCTAATCAATCTTTTATGAAAAAAAAACAACAACAACAAAAAAAAAACAACAAAAAAACTCAATTTTATTTTAAACTTAAATTTTTTTAAAGTAAACTTGACATCACTTTTATAAAGTGAAATTAATTTGCTTCTGAGTTCAAGACAAGTTTCGATCTACATTAGTTGTGGGAATTCGGGAATTTTCCTTATTGAACTAATTCTGTATCCACCTCCGTCACCACATGTATTTCTAGTGCGATTGTTGCGCGGGTAACGAATACCATGACAATATCATTTAAAAATAAGGTGCTAAATCTTTTAAAAGAAAATCTCATTTATATATTATTCTATTATAATGTAAAAGTTGCGTCGCGTACATTACATCGCTGTACTTTCACATTTAAACATTATAGATTGTTGATGCAGCATCATTATATGGGGAAACGTTAATTCATGTTGCACTTTTCCATTATTGTAACTAACGAATAGAATGGATTCAAGAATTTTGATTAATGAATCTTATATGTTTGTTTTGCAGCTCTAGACAAAGAAGGGGCGATTTTCAAATTTCAGTTGTTAAAAAAAAATATTTTAAAAATAAATAAATAAATGAAAGCTTTTTAAAACATCCCTCATGGCTTATTTCCCTTTAGTGTCCCCCACTCTTACAGTTGTCTTCCCTTATTTCCCTGTTTTAACGAGGTCCTCAACTTACGAATGACCAGTTCCTGATCCTTGTTTGCGCCAGTCCCAGTCAGACGTTCATAGATGGTGACACAGCCCGCGGTGGCGCTTGGATGTTCACCATCTGGAAGACCTGTACAAAGTCAATACAAAGAATGTAACACGATTTCATTTATTTTAATTGTTTTATCTTCTATTTTCGTTGAGGTTTTAAAAGCTCTAAATTAAAAGCTTCCCAACATACTTTATACTTTAATCGTTGGGTAATTTGTAATGACAAGTTGATATTGGAAGCAGAGTGTTACAAGCGTTTATTTGTGTGGGCGCTAGAAAGGGGCAGGGGAGAGGGCTTCCTTTCAGATCAAGTGACTCAAAGTCCTAACTCTCTGCCTCGTTTCTCACTCGTATGTTACGCCGCGGTTCTTATCTAGACAAGTAGTAAATAATATTTTTTGCTAGATGACGAGAAGAGGGGAAACGTGCTTACCTTATATATTTAAAGTATCCGATGTTCAATTTATTGTCATTTATGTGATTAGCATTGTAGAGAACCTTGGTTTTTCTTGTGCTCTGGTTCTTTCACTCTATTTCTTCACACAGTACACACTCTTGTTACTTATTATTCAAACACTAACTCAAAGACTCATGAACAACTAAATTCTGTTTATTTCCTAACTTCTTTGCTTTAACTATGGTTACTCTATCTACTTGTTCCTATCTCTAACACTTGTCTGTGTTCCTAACTCTGTCTTTCTGTGTGTACCTGTGTACCTTATGTTCCCTCTAATACCCGTCAGACTCCGCCCCCTAATTCTCATTGTCCGAAAGTCAACTGTCAATCATCTTGTACCTCCCCTAGATAAGACAGGGGTAGGTTTGGTTTGACGTAATCTATCTCTGGTCACTAATCCCCTTTCCCTGGTCCGCTACTTTGACCCGTTCTCAATTGTTGGCTCCTTTTAGTATGATATGAATGTTTATTTAATTAATATATATATGTTATTGTCTCCATGTAAAGCGCTGTGAGCCCGGCTCCTTTCTGGGATACAGCGCTATATAAATTATCAATTCATTATTATAATAATTATAAGTAGGGCTGAGTAATTTAACGATTAATAATGTACTAGTTAGAAATTTTAATCAATTAAAATTAACTGGACGGATTAAAATTTAAGAACATATGTCTGTATTTTCGTACAATATTCTTATAATTTATATTTTGTGTTACTTACATAATTTCCTGTGTATTATTATTATTTGTTTAGATGTGAAGACGTCAATAAAAACAAGCAATAAAAACTAGAATGAGTATTTAATCGCAATACCCAACAAAGAATTTCTTTTATTTCAAGGGAAATCATTGTAGATTACATTAAAAGTCATTTCAAATCGGTAATTCTGAAAGAAAACAAAATATGACGTCGTATCCGCTCACGCTACATCGCAGTCACACCAAGAATGTGTCAATATAATGCGTACCACGCAACAATGTAACATTAACATTCCCAAAGCGGGAAAACCCCATTAACTATCATTCTAGATCATATTAAAAGTCATTTCAAATCAATAATTTTGAAACGTAACAAAACAATTGCTTTGAAAAGCTTTAAAATTACAGGAGTCGAAAGAAAAGAGATTTTTTAAAAAGTCCTTGTCCAACATTGTTGTAAATATTATTAGCTATTGTTTGATGTTTATTTCCACCCGATAGATGTTATGGTTGGCAGGAAATTGACAAAATGTTTACTTTTTCTTTTCTCCAGGAAATCCAGTAAACCATTTCGGTATATTTTTTGGCCGTTGCACATCCTTTGAACCTCCCTCTATCTGGTGTGGTTCAGGAGGAGTTGCGGAATGAAGCTTGACAAACATATCAAATATATAAGCGCAATTTTTCCAAGTGAAATTGCGTTAAAAATAGCGACTAGTGACAACACAGTTAAAGTTAAGAAATTTAGCGGAAAGTTGATAGACGCAGCCGAAATAATTTACTGCGTTCAATGCCATTAACAATTCGCTTTTCGGGGTTCAAACAGCTCACTGACGTACCACCCTCAGCACAGACATCTGCTTTAATGTCAACACGTAGTCAACAGTGACCGGTAGAAGAAATCTCAAGTACAATCACTAACTAATTTATTTTATTGAAACCTTCAAACAAGCCTGTAAGCGACAAAGTTTCGGTAGACTTGAAAGTCGCTATTGCACAGTGGATTGCCAGTTAAGGACTTCCGACAGCAAATGTGGAAAATGGACGTTATACCAGTGCTACGTATGACTCTACAAAACAAGACTTACAATTTGGCCAGTCGCCTAACAATCAATAATGTCATTGGTCAGATGTACGACGTGAAATTAACACATCATAAAAAGCTATGGAAAGAATTCAAAGTATGGCTCTTACTACCGACTTTTGGACCTCAAACAACAATGAATCATATAGTGGTATAACGGGACACTGAGATGACTCTGTCTTGAAACTAATATCAGTTCCTTTAGGTTGCTTACTTGTTGACGAACGACAAACTGCTGAGAACGTTGACAATTTCTAAGAAAAGCTTGCTGCAACATGGGACATCACTGATACGATATGGTGTATCGTAACGGACAGTTCACGAAACATGGTTGCTGCTATCAGACAAACGGGTTATAGTCACATAACATGTACCGCACATTGTCTTCAACTTAACAAAATAGCAGGTGTGAAGGTAGCTGACTCATCACCTCTTGTAGCAGTGAACACCTAGTTTGTTAATTTCAAGCACTATTCGGCCAATACATTGGAAATAAAAAACAACAACAACAACACCATTCCAATGTATCATTGCCGAAATATGATGCCATCCCTAAATGTGTAGCAGTATGTGGCAAATCGTTAGAAAATTACCTACGCGATGTTAGCCAGAATGTTGGTCGGTATCAAATTGATCATGCAAAATAATACCGTGGACCTAAACTGACAAAATCAGATTAGAACAAAATGGCCAAATATAAGTCAGTGTTAGGTCCTCTTGCAGCCGATACTGAATATGTTGGGATTGAACAATATGCGACATGTTCTGTTGTTCTTCTTCTAGAAGCCTTTTTACGTTAACTGTTAATGGTTAATCGCCAGGAATCGCAGAGGCGTTCAGGGCAAAAATTGGAGGGAAATTTGCTCCACTGACCACACTTTGTGAATCGGAAAAGGATATGGACATAGATCTAATCACTGATACCTTCAATACCACAATAATTGAGACAGCAAAAGATATACTTGGCAAAAAACATGCCATAAAAAAACCCTGGGTCTCCACTTATATCCTAGAGATGTGCGATGAAAGAAGAAAACTTAAGAACGTAAAGAATACTGCAGTAGGAGCAATCAAATACAGAACAATCAACAAAAAGATCAGGAAAGAAATGAATAAAGCAAAAACAAACTGGATAGAACAACAATGCTCAGACATCGATGATAATCTACAGAGAAACAACTCAAAAAAGGCTTACAAGATTGTCAAAGATCTGACATCCACCAAGCAAGGTCGCATCTCAACAATTCAAGATAAATCTGAGAAATGTATTACAGAAGAACAAGAAATAATAAAAAGATGGACCGAATACTGTTCTGAGCTATACAATGAAGACTCAAAGGGCGACGAATCAGTGCTCAATTGCCCAACGTCATCTAACATGGACATGCATTACATTCTCCGTGATGAGGTGGAGCTTGCTGTGCGAAAGCTGAAAAAGGGGAAATCGGCTGGAGCAGACAACATCCCAGGTGAACTGATTCAAGCAGGAGGTGACCCAGTAATAAACATTCTAACTAGCATGTGCAACAAGATCTGGCAGACAGGAGAATGGCCAACACCCTGGACTCAATCGCTGGTTATAACGCTCCCAAAGAAGGGTAATCTACAATTGTGTCAGAACTACCGCACAATTAGCCTGATCAGTCACCCCAGCAAAGTCATGCTCATGGTAATACTAAACAGACTATAACCACAAGCAGAGCAGATCATTGCAGAAGAACAAGCAGGCTTCAGAGCAGGAAGGAGCACAACAGAGCAGATCTTCAACTTGCGAGTGCTCTGTGAAAAACATCTGCAACACCAGAGGGACCTCTTTCATGTCTTCATAGACTTCAAAAAGGCGTTTGACAGAGTGTGGCATGCAGCACTGTGGGCAACCATGCACAAGTACAATATTAACGCCAACCTCATTACTGTGATCAAGAACCTATACAACAGAGCATCCAGCGCAGTACTCTACAACAGCAAGCTGGGAGATTGGTTCAAGACCACTGTTGGTGTTAGACAAGGGTGTTTACTCTCCCCCATCCTCTTCAACCTCTTCCTAGAAAGAATTATGACTGATGTGCTCGAAGACCATGTCGGAACGGTCAGCATCGGAGGAAGGATCATAACTAACTTACGCTTCGCCGATGACATAGACGGCCTAGCTGGCAGCGAGGACGAACTAAAAGAATTCCTTGCAAAGCTAGAGAAGACGTCGAAGGCCTATGGCATGGAAATTAATGCAGAAAAGACCAAGGTCATGGCAAATAAGAATTTCACAAGTGAAATACGGATAAACGGTCAAAAACTCGAGGAGGTCCCTACCTTCAAATATCTAGGGGCTGTAATATCCGACGAAGGCTCAAAACCAGAAATTCTTGCCAGAACGGCCCAAACAACTGCAGCACTAAGCAAACTGAAAAACATCTGGCAAAGCAAGAAGCTCTCCCTGAGATCAAAGATTCGACTAATGCGCTCTCTGGCGATGTCAGTCTTCCTCTATGGTTGTGAGGCTTGGACGCTCACCGCTGACCTCCAGAAAAGAATTAGTGCGCTTGAGATGAGATGTTTTCGAAAGGTATTAAACATCTCCTACACGGCGCACATCATGAACGAAGCGGTCCGCGACAAAATAAGTGCTGTCATTGGCCCTTACGAGGACCTTCTCACCTCAATTAAAAAGAGGAAACTACGATGGTACGGACACGTGTCAAGATCTGGAGGTCTCTCAAAGACGATATTGCAAGGCACAGTCCAGGGAAGAAGGAAAAGAGGCAGGCCAAGGAAGAGTTGGGAGGACAACATCAAAGAGTGGACCGGCCTTTCATTTAGCGATTCCCAGAAGGCAGCTCAGAACCGTGACACTTGGCATGAGTTAGTGCGCAGCTCAAAATGGTGCCCCAACGACCCAGCGTCGGGTTAAGGGATAGTTCAAGTTCAAAGTTAATGGTTAAGGATGGCGATCCAGATTAAATGCACAATTCCAAACTGCAACACTGGACGTCTTCACGAACAGAATTGAAGGCATTGATGCTTTTATAATGTTGCTGTGACCTTAGATAAACTTGACAAGAGCCTCACAAGTCTAAGACAAGAGAAACGTAAAAAAGTGTGGACAGCATTGTCCCTGCATTCCGGGACTTCTATGATAAAGGACACCCAGCAGGACGCCCAAAAGGCTTGGAAGAAAAAATCAACGATGAAACAAAAGCACCTGCGCCGAAGAAACTGAAATTACTGTGTTGCTGAGCTAATTTGAATGGCATTTAAATGACGCTTCAGATGTAAACACGGTCACAGGCCGAGCTGACGCAGTACAAGGAAGAAATTTCCATTCCCGAAATAGAGGACCCCCCTCACCCCCACCCCATGTCATCCTTATGTCCTAAGCATTTTTGTGCAAAACAATTTTTTTTTGCAACGGTAACATCTGTTCCATGTGAGAGACTGAAAGGCCCATGATGTGCGCACTCTCGGGACTGATAACATTCTTCAACATGTAGAATTTTCATTGGCTAGTGTCTAGCTACGACACGACTCTATATTTGTCATTATGAAATAATTTAGTGGCTAGTGTCTAGCTACGACACGTTACTATATTTGTCATTATGAAATAATTTAGTGGCTAGTGTCTAGCTACGACACGACTCTATATTTGTCATTATGAAATAATTTAGTGGCTAGTGTCTAACTACGACACGTTACTATAGTTGTTATTATGAAATAATCGTGGAATATGATTAGAGGGTAAACATCTTTTCCTGCCCAGATTAGTTTAATCATTGTAAGACTAAAATCATATCAGAATAAACTTGTACTAAAAAATCGTTTAAAAGGCGTGAATTAAGTTTATTGATGTATCCTTCCAGGTATGCTTTATGAAATCATTATATATTTCATGCGTGAGAAAATTGGGTCCAATTCAAACACGTGTGAGATGTATGGGCTCCACAATTATAAACAGATTTTGTTTGTGTCAACAAATGTCGCACCTCTCATATCCCCCAGATCACTTTCACCGTTTCCTGTTAGTCAAGACAAAAGCAAGAACCAATGAACGGCGCGGCGCTATCAATCTATCGTCTGACATTGTCCAGCGCTGGGGTAACATTAGCGGGGAGTTGATCGCTGGTCAGAGGGTGGACTCTGGTCAGGGGATGGAGGACTCAGACAATTTTGTACCTGGGGAGTGGCAAAAGTCCCGGGCGGTACTTTGTTAGGGGTGAAACATTCCTTTTCTTTATTTAACTTTTAAATTAAACACGACAAATAGATGGAGATTTTTATTGAAATAAAAGAAAAGCCAAGGAACTAATTTATTTTGAAAATGATTGAACAATAAAAAAAAAGATATTTAAACGTTGCTACTTCTAACACATCCAACCCATCATTGGATGTAAATTCTTCTGATACTTCTACTAATGCTTACTGAACTGAAAAACCAAAAGGCTGCAGAAAAGTAGGAACGTATAACTAAGACAGGCAATTGATTCTTCAAGTTTGTCAGCCACTCACTCCTTTTGTAAAAGCGAAAATTTTTGCTGAAGCGAAGTATGTCGACCGTGACGTCACGACGCTACCGGTTGCAGGAAAAGAGAGTTCTTTAAATTCTAAAAGGATTTTTAAAAAATGGAAGGTTTTAGGGTTTGGGTTAGGTATAGCTTTAGCATTTTAGGAAAATTGAAGGTTTTAGGTTTTGGGTTAGGTATAGCTATAGAATTTTAATTCTATCTTTTTTAAAGATAGTGCCATAGCAACGAATATGGCAACTGGTAATGACCGTGAAGTCACGGTCGACATACTTCGTTTTAACAAAAAATTTTACCCTATCGAATTTCAATTAGTCAAATTTTGAAAAATATACAATGACTCAATGTTCCGGACGTGTAGATGAGTATTTTTGAATACTATAAGTGGAACGAGATTTGGAAAAAGTTGTGCAAATGAACATTAACTTCACCAAATCGGACACAGACCGGAAACCAAAATGAAGTTGAGACGAACATAACATTTTCTATATGAAAACTATTGGGAAAATTGAGTTAGATATTTAGACGGCTTATTCTCCGTCTCATGCAACCTTATTTTTATTTATGATGTATGTTTAATATCATTAACACATTGAATAAATCTAATTTTGCTTTAATATTATGGATTAATTTACTGGCAGAAACTAAGTCACACAGAAGTCAACCATCAATCAAAAGCTCAACACGGACAATATTTTTGCAATTGGAAATAAATAGAAACCAACAATAAAAATGTATATACTAATAAAACAATAATAAAACAAAAGGGCAATAAGTTGTGGTAAAAAATAAAAAGGAGCATTAAGTTCTTTCTGGTTTGAATATTTTACATTTATAATATCTTACTAAACGGTAAAATTAATTTTGCTGTCACAGCCACAAAAGAGGACAGTCTAAATATATGCAATATTTTGGAACTTATGCACATGCTAGCAAAGTACGATTAATTTCTCCAAGAACATCAAAATGACATTGAATCTCATATAGATCTATGTTACCCAAAGTTTTAACTGAGTTCATTGCAGTTTTTAGATATAAATTTCAATAGATGTAAACCTGTACTTTATGAAGTCTATGATGCCCTAAATCATTTAGAGAGGGACTTAACGCTCTTCACTGTACTAAATCAATAAATGCCTTATAAATGCCTCTTACAAATGATGAATGACACTGGTATAACGTTCTTTGGCTTAAACTAAAACAAGTAATAAAAACTCCAATGAGTATTCAAACGCCATTTCCAAAAAAGAATTTCCTTTTTTTAATTCAAAGGAAATCATTCTAGACTAGATCTAGACTCTACATTGAAAGTCATTTAAAATAAATAATTCTGAACTAAAATAAAACAATTTCTTTCTACAAATTGCTGCTAAAATGTATTTTATCATATGACGTCATATCCCCTCACGCTACATCACACCAAGAATGTTTCCATATAATGCGCACCTCCCAACAGTCTAACATTAGCATTTTTAAAGCGGGAAAACTCCACTAACTATCATTCTAGATTACATTAAAAGTAAGTTCATATTGAATAGTTCCGAAACTAAACAAAACAATAGCTTTGTACAAATTGCTGCGAAAATTACAGGTGTCAAAAGAAAAGTGAATTTGTAAAAGTTCCTTCTCCGACATTTTTCTTAATTATTAGCTATCGTTTGGCGTTTGTTTCTACCCAATAGAGGTAATGGTTGGCGAGAAATTGACAAAAATACTGTTATTTTTAATTTTTTTAAATTATTTTATCTTCCAGGAAATCCAGTAAACTTTTTCGGTAGTTTTGGGGGGCCTGTGCACATCCTTTGGACCTCCTTAACATATTTGCAAATGACCCGAACCCTCCAACTGGTATAATTTGGGAGGAGTTGCCTGATCAAGCTCGAACAGACAGCACATACATTTCAAACATACAAACGCTAAATTTCTTCATAAGGAAATTGTGTTAAAAATTCATTTGGACGACATTTATGTTTTCATAGAACCCTCCCCCCTTTAAAAAAAGAAAGAAATGTCAAATTTTTGGGTAATGGTAGTGATATTAAAATAAGTTGTACATGAAATTTATCGTACCGCGGCCTCTATGCCATAATACGAATCCTCCTCTGTCGTCACTTTTAAACATATTTTGTACGGGAAATTATTCGTTACAGAAATATTCGTTAATTTTCGGACATCGCGGATTACGTGCGTACTTTCATTTTCGGTCTGGTTGAGATAGTCGTCGAGATATTACAATCCAAACATTGTCGACAAGAAAACTTTCTCACGCTAGTAATGCAATTTCATAGTCATCCCTTTTTAAGAATGAAGTTAATCATTATATTTTGTATTACAGTTTACAATATTAATTGGGCACAGATTTTGATTACATTGATTACATTTACAACTTGGTTCAGTTACCGTGGCGAGTTTTGTTCCCGTGGAACTAGTTAGCGCGGGTGTCAACACAACTTGAGATTTAGACAACTGGATTACAAACTAGACAGTCAAATAGCAATAAGTGGTACCTTGCCTATAGCGACTTGGTAGTTTAAAACTAAATGTTTGTGTTGGACTAAGGGTGTGAGGTAAATGGTTCCACAAGCGTGTTGTTGACGCGTGGCTGTCACGTGGTGTCCAAGAAAAGGAGATCAACGTTTATTTTCCATGGCAAGGTGAACGGGTTGGGCATTGTGTCAGAGATGGAAAGAGAGAGAGACAGAGAGAGAGAGAGAAGCAAGTACGAAAGTCATGATATTAACGCTTTTTGTGGTACAGAACAGGGAGATTGAAGGAATCTGAGGAAGGGCAAAATGACGGGGGATAAAATTATGTCAAAGAGATGGTGAAAGCGAGAGAAAGAGAATGGGAGAGGGAGAAAAGCAAAAGGGGAGAGATAAAGAAAGAAAGAAAGAAAGAAAGAAAGAAAGAAAGAAAGAAAGAAAGAAAGAAAGAAAGAAAGAAAGAAAGAAAGAAAGAAAGAAAGATAGAAAGAAAGAAAGAAAGAAAGAAAGAAAGAAAGAAAGAAGGGGACAACGAGAACAGGAAAGTAGAGAGGGTTAAAGAGAGAGAGAAACAGAGAGAAACAGAGCTACCCTTTACCTTATCTAGTCAAGTATATTTTTTGAAGGGTTTTCTCATTTTCAATTAACGTGTAAAAATTGGATTATGCTAATGTGGCCGTTCCATGTCCCTTATAGTCTTATAAAATACTTCAGATTCTGGGTCATTACATAATTTGGCTCAACATGCCCAGGTCTCGATTGATCTCTTTCTCTCTTGTGTGCTAACATTTAACGTTTTAAATAATGTTTTCCCGCCTTTGTCCCAAATTTAACAACAAAAACATATTTGAAAAGATCACCTATAGTAAACTTTTTCACACTTTAACAATTGAATTTTTTTTTTACTACCTTACATAATTTATTGTAATTAAGAAGCATGTTGGTTGGGAAACCATGAATTCCTGTTAGACAACATTAGACTACTTTTTGTGCACACTTCATTTGCAAAGTATTCTGTGTTATGTGAATTATCCCGATTAATGTAGGGAATGTTGCAATAAGAAAATGAAATCGTTAATTACTTTTCTCCCTGGCAATTGGAAAAAAAACAACAACTTTAAAATATAGATAATAAAAAGTCTTTCCTGTTGTTTTACATTAAAAGAATTTGAGACGTTCAATTAAGTTATTCACTCTATAGCAAATAAATTCAATTGGAATTGAAAAAAGAAAGATCATATATTTTTTTTATAAAGTTCGACATTTGATATGTTTCTAAGCAACCTTTCTTTTTGTTCTATTACGTTGACAAACCATGTCAGACCGTCCAAAGAGGATCCATTTAATGTTGTTTTTTTCCCCTCATCTAAATGCCGCAAATGTTGAAGACTGTCTTGATCAGGTCTGGTAAGCCTCCCTCTATCACGTGAATAATTTACTCATCTTCATTTGCCTGGCACAGACCCACTAACATCAACTACTAATGTTGGGGACATTTCAGACGACATCAGCACCATCTTTGTTGACATCATTGGTCAGAGTGGAGTAAATCTAAAGCAGTTATTTAGATTAATTAACTGTTAAGAGTTGACATGATTAACCAACTTAGTCTATGTGATTTATTTCAAATAACAGCTTTTATGTTGAGGTTGAGAAGGAAAAAATACTCAATGGTTCTTAATATTTTTTTTATCAGAGTTGATGCATCTCTTCGTATTGAGTTTTACCATCTCTAAATGAAATCAAAGGTTTTTTTTCGGCGATTGTGCTTTTTGAATATACTTATAAACTTGATGTTGTGGCTCTTGGTTCTTTGTGGTTTTTTTTTGCTGAACGCAACCTGAAGGCGAGAGGTTAGCTTTTGGGAAGATCTCCAACCTTAGAGCAAGCCTAAAGGTTCTTCTTAGTATTCCTACGCCTTCATTGTTAAGTACATAGCGTCAAATAATGGAAATGTATTGAGACCAATTTAACAAGGCACCCTCCGAGAGCAAAACGACATTTGAGTTTTAAAGACGATGTCATGAACGTTTCAACTCCTCCATTAATGTCGAGGGCAAAACTTGGTCTGTTCATGGGTTCAAGATAAATTTAAAATCTCCACGGGGTTAAATTAAATGTTGCCTCGGGTTGAGAAAGGGGACGGGGGTGGTAGTGGTTGACTTTCAATACGTCTTACAGACTTATTGATTCCTTCCGCCGGTCAAGACAATTGTTTTAAACGCTGGCATCTATTTCCATAATGCGTGGTGTTTCCTCGGGTCAGTGTTCTTGTAACGACACGCTGGGAAGACTACAGACAGCGTGTGCATCGTTTACTTAGCAGGAGAAATGGAACATGCTGGAAGGTGTGAAAACAGGAATCATCTTAGTCAGTGTTTCCAAAAATGGTTTTTGCGCTGTTCCCGGCCAAAGTCTTTATATAATTACAAATTGTATTCTGGGCACATAGAACCAACATAAGATCATCGACCAAAAAAAAGTATAACTTATAACTAATTTTCTGAACGTAAACTCGACAATGAAAATGCCGATGCAGATACATGATTCATTTACCCCACGCAAAATAAAATATCTAATCACCATCAGTGCAATAAAACCTATGCAGATTTTTTACGTTTTTTTTTTTTTTTTTTTTTTTTTTTTTTTTTTTTTTTTTTTTTTTTTTTTTTTGAGTCATAATTTGATACCAAATTTCTCACCTATCAGTATTAAGTTGTTGAAAAACATTACATATTCAATTGGTTTAATTGTAATTAAATATACACCTTTATTTATTGTTTAACTAGTATATAGTTTAGTTTACCTGAAAAATCGACACTGCGCCCACCAAACGATCAAAATGCCCCACTGTGCAATATGTATGTGCAAATATGAAGATACGAATCTCTTCTGAGTTACATAAAAACGATGTAAAAGAACATTGAATTTTCTTTTGCTATACAAATTTAAAAAATCGATACTTGTTTCAAGTTTTTATTATTACTTTAAAACTGAAAGTTGTTGTCATGGCTAACCGTTACTTAGCGGATTTTATTTTAATGTTCAATCAATAAACAGAAAATAAATTTTCTGATAATCAAAGCTTGATCTGGATCAATAGAACCCCTTCCCCACCCTCACCCCCCCACACACACACACTCACACACTTTCCACAAACACCGATCCGTATTCTGTAGTAGAATTGATGAAGCTAAATATGGTCTGGTGTATGGTATTCGACTACTTTCTTTATTGTAATGGTATTCGACTCTATCTTTGTTGTAATGGTATTCGACTACTTTCTTTATTGTAATGGTATTCGACTACTTTCTTTATTGTAATGGTATTCGAATACTTTCTTTATTTTAATGGTATTCGACTACTTTCTTTATTGTAATGGTATTCGACTACTTTCTTTATCGTAATGGTATTCGACTACTTTCTTTATTGTCTGGATGCTCTTGTGTCTGATAGAATCAAGTCAACCACTTCGTCGCTCCGGCTCTGCCTCTCAGACTTAACGAACCCTAATAAGCCACGCAAGCTCCGCCGCTGAGAATAGGCTTTACTTTCCTTGCTGGACGGCCATTTTCATTGTTTCCACGTGGAGCTAAATATAAAGGGAGGAGGGGGGACGCGTGGAGATGCGGCCGGTGGTGGAACTCTTCATAAAATTGTATATTGCTGGGTAGCAACTTGTATCTTGTATCTTAGATATACAGACGCTCCTTCTATGCAGAAGATAATTGCGTCCACAGACCATGAGAGATGATCTGTTGGCAAGTGATGCAGCGGTCACAGGCCACGGCTATAGGGGTTCCACGCATTACCCCAGCCGCCTAACTATTGTCTAGTTAGGTACCCATTCAGAGCTGGGTGACTCGGGGACTCCGCAGGCCGCGAGAACAAATCCTCACCTTCGTGTGGATTCGAACCCGTGACCATCGGTATGACAGTCGAGAGCGCTACCTCTCTTTGGCAAAGCCACACTTTGTAAAGTAATTTGATGGTCTCAAGGCTAATATTTTATTGGATTATCAATGAAATCAAATGTACGACACTGAAAGACGAAGTATACCGTATTTAAATCTCAATTTAACAAACCAGTGAAATAGAAATAATGGAAAAAAAAACACTAAAAATTGATGATGATGGTAAAAAGTGGCGAAAGTTAATAGGGCAATCATTGAGATATAATTTGACTTTTATGACATCAGTTTGGAGATAACAGAACAAACTCTTAGTGATAAAATACTTTAAATATTATAACTTTTTACCCCTTTTATGTTCGCCCATTATATATTTTTTTTAAAATGACGAATACAACTTTCAGAACTTAGATTCATGTTGTATCAGCCATACAAATAAGGATACACTTTAAAAAAAGATAGGTACACATGTGTATTTAGTTGTGCTTTTGTGTTGTAGTTAAGATATTTACGATAGTTGTTTTTTTTTTTGGTACTATTATTTGAGTTAGATGTATATATATATATATATCAGTAGATTAGTAATTACATCAGATGTGTATTTACTGGCGATCTAATGTTGTATTAAACGAGAATGCAAACATGAAGAAATCTAACCAATTCTTGAAAGTAAATTTCCCGCTAACTCATCTGCCTAAATTTCCCGCTAACTCATCTGCCTAAATTTCCCGCTAACCCATCTGCCTAAATTCCCCGATAACTCATCTGCCTAAATTTCCCGCTAACCCATCAGCCTAAATTCCCCGATAACCCATCTGCCTAATTTTCCAATAGCGGCACCAAAGCATTAGAACAATGCAATAATGTAAACGTGTAGCGACTATCTGATGCATGTCTAACACGTCTGAGAGACTTTACAGACACAGAACAAATGGCGTGCTTCACGGTTGGTTGGGACTCATTAACCTTTTGCTGGCCTTTTATAAAACCGAAGGAAAACGACGGATTCGAAGTTGAGTCCTATATGCGGTTTGAAAAAAAAGAACAATTTCGAAAACTCCTACCACGCCCCTGGTGCCATAACAAAAACTCCTACCACGTCACTGGTGCCAATCTATACAATACAACATTATGCTTATTGGATTTTACAAGGGCGTGATGTTCGATGTTCACCGAAAGAGGAACAAGAAGTTTATCCTGTAGAAATCGTCAAAATTTTGTGATTTTTGACTTTTTGCTTCGGATGCTAAATAATAATACCTGCCATTTTCATCACACAGTTAGTGCTCTTAATCTCCAACTCTGTTATTCCCAATCTGCTTCTTCCAATCTGTCATGATTAAATTCTTCATATTTTTCAATACAAAGCTGTTTGGATAGTCTGTAATTCAATGTGCTTCTGATTGTGTTGATAGTTTTAATTACAAAATGTAATGAAAGATGTAGGTGTGCCTTAAATTTTTGGTAATTAGATGTTGAAGATGGATGATATAGTGTACTGTGAAGGCATTCAGCAGTTCCTTTTTTATATATGCAAGAAAACCATTCTAATGCTCTACAATCGCTGGAGCAATATCTTTGGATAGTGATAAAATATAAAATATTACTTAGAAGTTTTCCTTTTTCTTAAAAAAAAACCAACAACAACAAACAAAAAAAAAAAAAAAAAAAAAAAAAAAAAACAAAAAAAAAACATATTGAATGAATGACATGATAATTCTTCTCTGGGATCAGTTTGCAAATATTTATCATATAATAATTTTTGGCAAATTTGTTTTCGTTTTTTTTGACCCGCATGTATGCTAAGAGTAAAGCTTCATTTCCTGGCAAAGTTTCCTCGTCAAGGTGAATTTGCTCAACGAATTATTCTGGACAATATCAAATGCTGGCTTGTGTAATAATTACGTATTACTTCGCTTATAGCCGGTATACTTTGCTCTTCGCCAATACTATGAGGTTTTCCAGATTTAGCAATCTTTAACATAATATTGTAAGAAGCAAGTAAGCCATCGCAATCTTGTGTGGTTGCATCGAAAAGAGTTTTGCCAATGTCAATTGTTTGATACATTTTTATTTTAGTGTGCGA
This sequence comes from Radix auricularia, assembly GCA_002072015.1. NCBI lineage: Eukaryota > Metazoa > Mollusca > Gastropoda > Lymnaeidae > Radix > Radix auricularia. Next base: position 650,855 of record MUZC01001390.1, read on the forward strand.
AAATAAGGCAAATGCTTTTCTTTTTGTCATTGCTAAATGAAGTCAAATATTTTTTGTTACCTGGAAGGGTGGAATTGCACATATCTAAATGCAAGTGAGGGAGTGTACAGTAAATATAACAATATCCAAAACGTTTGTTACAGGAAAACTAAGCCATATGAGCGGAATATTTAAATAATTTTTTTCTAAATCTTCCCTTCTTTCTTTTATACGTTCACCGCCCACGTACAGTTATTCACACCGCCCCCTTATGAACTCGTGGCCTTCAGCACCTCCCCCCCCCAATCGCTTTAGCCCCCACCAGGGGGCAGTAGCACCCACTTTTAGAATCACTGATCTACATAGATTTAGATTAATAATAGAGACTTCTTGCTAATCGATTTATGTCTATTGCTAAATGTTTAACTCCAAACAAGAACTGACGCAAAAAATAGAGCGAAATTGAACTGCTGTTAATGCTAGTAAGAATGTGTCTTGCTGGGGTTGTTTTTTTTTTGTGTGGTTTTTTTTAAACTAAAAAGAGCAAGGGATGCAACTCCACGTTTACGGGAAGCACTTCCGGTCCCGATAATATTTTCTGCTACATCCAGCTGAAGATCTCCAACGATTAACCGCAGTGTCGGTCGATAAAAGAGACTGACTGATTTTCCGACAATTGAGTTTAGTGTCTGCCTTAATGCAATTGCTTGCTTTCGGGGCCGTGCTTTTAATGGAAGCGTTGCAGCGCACCGGCCTCAACTTGTTGATGGAAGGGTTACAACGCACAGAATTCAGATGGAAGCGTTACAACATAAACTTCAGATATAAGCGTTGTAACACATAGCCTTCAGATGGAATCGTTGTAACACAAACGTCTCATGGAAGCGTTATAAAAATATCCTTAGATAGAAGCGTTATAAAAATATCCTTAGATAGAAGCGTTATAAAAATGTCCTTAGATAGAAGTGTTATAAAAATGTCCTTAGATAGAAGTGTTATAAAAATGTCCTTAGATAGAAGTGTTATAAAAAATGTCCTTAGATAGAAGTGTTATAAAAATGTCCTTAGATAGAAGTGTTATAAAATGTCCTTAGATAGAAGTGTTATAAAAATGTCCTTAGATAGAAGCGTTATAAAAATGTCCTTAGATAGAAGTGTTATAAAAATGTCCTTAGATAGAAGTGTTATAAAATGTCCTTAAATAGAAGTGTTATAAAAATGTCCTTAGATAGAAGTGTTTTAAAAATGTCCTTAGATAGAAGTGTTATAAAAAATGTCCTTAGATAGAAGTGTTATAAAAAAATGCCCTTAGATAGAAGTGTTATAAAAAATGTCCTTAGATAGAAGTTTTATAAAAAATTTCTCTAGATAGAAGCGTTATAACACTAGTTCTTATATAGAAGCGTTATAACTAGTACTGTTATCGATTAATTTAAAATTAATCTTTAACTTTTGAAAAATTACCGAATAATTAATCAATAATTTTGATTAAAGCTAAAAATAAGATGTATGACGTCATTAAACTGAAAAATTCAAGGGGAAAAACAAAAACAGGCAATTCACATTTTTTAAATTTAGATTTTGATATAAGTAGTTCAATATAATGTCAATGAATTTAAATTGTTATATTGTTAATTAAGTAAAGGCAATGTTTAATTTTTGCTATCATTTTCCTTATAAAACAGCTTATTTAAAAGTTTACACTTTACAAATCTTTTTTTTAATGGCGAAGTTTCTGCGTAAAAAAGCAAATTAAAAAAAAAACAAACTTTATATTAACTTGTGCTTTCTGAGCCGTGCGTATCGAAAAAATTTTGGATCGATTTTTAACCCAATTCCTCGTAAGCAAGCGAGCTGAAATTTTATCTTATCTTAGATATACAGACGCTCCTTCTATGCAGAAGATAATTGCGTCCACAGACCATGAGAGATGATCTGTTGGCAAGTGATGCAGCGGTCACAGGCCACGGCTATAGGGGTTCCACGCATAACCCAGCCGCCTAACTATTGTCTAGTTAGGTACCCATTCGGAGCTGGGTGACTCGGGGACTCCTCAGGCCGCGAGAACAAATCCTCACCTTCGTGTGGATTCGAACCCGTGACCATCGGTATGACAGTCGAGAGCGCTACCTCTCGACCACCACGTCAGACTTGTGCCGATAACAAAAATTAGGTGTCAAAGTTTCAGATAAATCGAATGTACTGTAATTGAATTATTGATTTTAAAAATTATTTTATTTATCTCTATGTATCACGATAATTTTTGAGATAGAGTGTCATAGTGCGTATGCTGTTCAACAACCTTTCCTGTCGCGCAATAGGGTGCCCATTATATTGACTATACTTTTTAAAAATATATTCACGATCGGTGCGCATTATATTAAAAATGTTTTACGAGACATAACTAGAATTTTGTATTTTCGGGTTAATCGACAATTTCCGCAGCCCTAGTTAATTATTCAACACATTACCCTTAGGTGAAACAATATAAACAATGCTATTCGATGGACACAATATAACAGCATGTTTTCATTTGGATAATGAAATTATTATATTTGATTTGGATTAAAATATACATTTAGAACAGCCTTATTTTTTTAATTATTATCTACCATTACGTCATTTAATTTTAAAAAAGTGTTAGACAGTTACATCAACTGTTGACATAGTTGCTGTAAAAATGGATAACTGAGGTGACTAGGGTCGTCTTGATGAAAGGACGAAGCTTCTGTGTGCTGTAAGTAAGTAAACACCTAAAAACAACGAATATGAAGTTGAACAGAACAATTACAATGAAAGGTGTAGTCACTGTCTATGTTAACCTGCGTTACGTATGTATATATATATATATATATCTATCTTTTAGTAATATTATGGGCGGGGGTGGGAGGCATCACTTTCTTCATTATTTAGACCTGTACAGTTATGCAGCTACTGAACAATAGAACAATGTAAGTCCGTGTTTCAGGATTAGAAAATGAATTTAGTAGGGTAGACAACTCGCACTCAGCACGACTACTGTAATTATTCATGAAGCAGTTATTTCCCTGTTAGTATGTTGAAAAGATCCTCTCAGTAAGCACATTGGAATAGAGTGGTACCTCGCGATACGATGGGTTCGCGATACGATTTTTTCAAGATACGAAGTGGAAAATCGAAAATATTCGTGCTCGCAAAACGATACGTCTTTCGCGTTACGATCCCAATATCTCAATTTATGAGTCATTTTCGAAACATTTTGAGGAGTCGTCAGAAACAGGCTTCTTTAGATATATATTTTTCGAAGAGAAGTGCCCCAGAAAGTGAAGAAGCGAGTGTTTCTAGTAAGAAAACTAGAAAGGAAAGTGAAGACGATGATGTAGACGATGATGTATAACCTGAAATTTAAGTTCAGTTAGTAAAAAAAAAAAAAAAAA
>MUZC01001390.1:664959-686613 GCA_002072015.1 Radix auricularia
TATATAGGAGAGAGAAGAGAGCGAGAGAGATAATATTTGTGTGTCTGTGTGTGTGTATATATATATATATATATATATATATATATGTGTGTGTGTGTGTGTGTGTGTGTGTGTTGTGTGCGCGTGCGTGTATGTGCACGCATAGATTGTTACCTAAACTTAGGACACACCATTTGTTATTGTAAAAATGTGTTATTTAAAAAGAAAGTTTGTATCTAAATCTCTTTTAAAAATTTAAATTCCAAGATGTATCAGACAAACCCCGAAGCCTGAGAAGCCAAGTTTTATTTAAACGTTGTTCGAACGCGAGTAATTCACTTGGCCGGCGAACACTGAATCCCAATTTCTAGCTGTAATGTTGTGCTTAAATCCGGCAATGTAAGAAGCAATTCCATCAAATGTGTCTGAATATATGCTAGTGAACATCCGGTGCAAGGATTCAAATAAAGGGGAAACCACCTCGAAATTGTGAATTTCTTCCCCTTGTGGACACTAGCCGACAGCACTTAACTTGTAGCTCATGTGGTTAGAGCTCCCAGACCGAGATGATAAGATAAAATGCTCGATAATAACATAAAAGAAAAAGCACGGACACAAAATAGCTTAAAAAAAATGTAGAGCTTCCATATTTTACCTTAGTATTACCCCCATCGGCAAATATTTGATATGGCTACATATGATGTCATTAATTTCCCGTACACTATGTTCCCATATCCCCGTTGACGCAGTGCAGCTATCGAACATCTCCTATGAAAACAAAACAAACTTGATTCAATCTTTGTCTTTCTAACATTGCAAATGTTTGGATGAGTTATCATATATTTCAGAACTGATATTTATGTGTTTTCAACACCAAACTGATATTTATGTGTTTTCAACACCAGATCTGATATGTATGTGGTTTCAACACTAGAACTGATATTTATGTGTTTTCAACACCAGATCTGATATTTATGTGGTTTCAACACCAGAACTGATATTTATGTGGTTTCAACACTAGAACTTATATTTATGTGGTTTTCAACACTAGAACTGATATTTATGTGGTTTTCAACACCAGAACTGATATTTATGTGGTTTTCAACACCAGAACTGATATTTATGTGGTTTCAACACCAGATCTGATATTTATGTGGTTTCAACACTAGAACTGATATTTATGTGGTTTTCAACACCAGAACTGATATTTATGTGGTTTCAACACTAGAACTGCCCACCCCGGTTACTAGACATAACGTTGTGTTTTTTTGTTTGGCTTTTGGACTTCAGATGTTTTCTAAAATTTTATTTTGCGAACAAGGCTATCATTTTATCAATGTAATCATTACCTAGTGGGATCGCTCATTATTTAAGTAAATTATGGATTCAAAATGTCCCGTCTTCAAACGTACACATTTTTTGGTTGTTAGATTTTTCTTTCTAGTATCTTGCCGGGTAAAAAAGTAAGCTTCAATTTAATAAACCCATTCATTTGTAATTAACCGCTTGTAATACTAATTATGACCAAAACAATGTTATAATGGGTCAGAATGTTATTTAAGCAAACGGACCTCGACATTTTGATCCTGGACAGTTCGGGCCCAAATAACGGGACCCAACAACCTTGCACGTGATCCTTTTCATGTGCATTCCCTTTAAATGGCCCCGGAAGTTGGGGCCACTTAATATGAGCTCACGAAAGTCCACTGGTAACGGAAAGATCAACATGATTCAAGGGAGGGGAGGTGGAGTTAAGTTTAAAATTGATTGGCTGTACACTAAGTTTATTTTTGTTAGAGATACAAGAGATGACGTTGAGAGTTTGTTTTGCTTAAGACTCTGCCTTAAAATTTTGTAAAAGTTGTTGCAATGCAAAGTGGACTAAATTCACAAAAGTCTGTCACAGGTGGGTCAAATAATGTGGGACATATGAAGAGGGTTGATCTATTATTACATCCTGGTAAGTCGACTCTTGCTTAGGGAGGTGGTTGGCTTTTGACTGAGGCTCTCTTGTTGGGGGTCTTGCTGTCAAGGCCATATTCACGAAAAACGTGGGTGGAGGGGGCCCTATGTATCGTGGATTATTTTGGGACGAGGCCCTTTGTCAGGGCAAGTTAAAACTGATATAACGGTTCTGATACGTCTGGACTGATATGTTGGGATTAATATGTCAGGACTGATATGTCAGGACTTATATGTTGGGACTTAGATGTCTAGACTGATATGTTAGGACTTATATGTTGGAACTGATATGTCTGGACTGATATGTTAAGACTTATATGTTGGGACTTATATTTTTGTAATGAAATGTTGAAAATGATTTTAATTGGATTTAAATATCGGCACTAATTTGTTTGGACTGATATCATGGGACATAATTCTCGGGTCTTGTTTAATCCTGGGTCACTTTACAAAACTCCTAGGGACATTACAGCAGATTACAAAGACTATTGTAGCACAATGACCATGCACGAACTTGGAAAGTTCCTTTACTTACATAAACTATCAGAGAAATTACTTTACTAAAATCACGGACTATTGCCGCACACAAAAGAAGTTTTAAATATAGCATTTATGCACTTATGCAGAGCATTTAATCACGTATATATATGCACACTCAAAGCCTTTCAGAACATATATATATGGGCACACATAGCCTTTCAGCACTTTCATGTAACATTATAACACATACACATATCACTCTCTAGCACGTAAATAGATTATTCCTACACTAAAAAAGGCTACTATTGCTGTTCATTGATTATTCCAACACTTAGGATGATCATTACTACAAGTAATCTGTGCATTCCTACAGTTAAGTAGACCAGAAAATTCTATTCAGGAACTTCTTTCCCGAAGCAAGTCTGGTCTTTTTCACAACCTTTTCATACTGTTATAAATAGGCTTGTCAATAAAAAGTTGGTGGTCTTGTTTATATCATTATTAAACGTATGCATTCATTTCTACTATGAATATTGTTCTATAGAAGAAAAAGATATATTTTCAACAAAGTAGCCTTACAAAATGTATCTGAACCTTAATATTTGACGAGCTGTGAACAATACTAAAGATTTGTTGATGTTTTCTCCCCAGTTTACATTTATTAATGAATTCCTCAAGATCCAATCCTTTTGAAATTCTACTAGAACATTCCGTTCCCTGAGACGCTTGTCCTTGAGAGAAGGGAGTGGGGGAATGGGGGGCATGGGGAGGTGTAAGGAGTGCTGGCCCCTGTGCCTGACACATGTCTTACACTAAGCCTGTGAGACGAGGTCCATGTGTGTATAAACCAGGAAATTCTTCCTAGTTTCGAATGATGTCTACTTTTCTATCTAATACAGGTGTAGGTGTTGACGTCGGGTCTAAACACATAACAATGAGTTTAATTGACTAGAAGACACACATTTATCAAGTCAGACGGTTGATGTTTTCGCGAAGTGATAAACATTGACTTCTCGAAATACAAAAGTTATCATACATTAAAGCGAGACCTTGTACAGCTTCAGTTTGTTTCTCTTAATGACCTTACTTACTTAAAACTTACCTGCAGGCATATCATCGTAGCACTTCTTCCAGAAGCCGAAATTAAAGTTGTTTCTCTGCTTGTTCTCCCCAGTGGCGCCAGGTTTCTCGACCAGAAACCAATAGTCCGTCAGAATGGCTGCAATGGTCAGCGCCAGGGAAACGACCAGCACCAGCATGGACAGCACCAATGTACCAAAACTGTTACAACAGCCCATGTTGAGTTTACGTATCACTTGTTTGCAATAAAATAGAAAGCGCTTACAATTTTTTTTTTAAAAACCTCACTGACTACTTTAAAAAATTATCTTGATACGGCTCATTACACGCAATTTTTGTGCCGTGACGCCAAGAACAAAGGCGAAATCATAGCTTCTACATATTATGGTATATCGTATTGTGACGAGAATCCTGTTTCTAGAAATAATCCATGCTTCCCTTATTCCTTGCTTAACGTTCTTTTTTAAAAACTTAGCGTGTAACCAAACAGTCAGAATTCTATAAAATTGATGATCATTGATAATGTGTCCCGTGTTAACACACAAGCGCCGATCTAACGAGATTCAATAAAATCTATATTCTGGAAGAGCAAGGCGAGTCGTCTCGTCTTGATGTCACGACAACACGGCATTGTCTTATCGCGCGGCCACGGTTAGGAGCTAAACGTGTCAACCACAACACACGTACAGGTAAAAGTGTGAACCGCTAACCCACGCACAGGTAACTTGTCAACTAGAGCACACTGCCAACTCCTAAACTCTTACAGAGAAAACTTTTAACAGAGGCACATTTCTGATGAAATAAATAAGTCAGTTATAATATAAAACATTACCACGCCTAGTTGCTTAAACTTTCTCTCGGCAATTTTTTAAACATCTAATCCTGTGACTGTGACTAACACAGGGAAGGTCCCGCGACTTTGAGAACGAGCACACCTGTTTTTATCCTCTCGTGAGACACGAACCTCAGAGTAAACGTTAAATTATTTATGATTCATTCACGAAACCAGTTCCCAAACAAAATTGTATGAATCAGCGTGTTAGTATGTCTTAGCTCTAAAAGTTGGGGAGTCGCTATTTATACCCTATATAATGCATGTTTTTACTATCACGAGAGGTCCAAGACGTTTAAAATAAGAAAATACTTCGAGTATTTTTCGTTTTAGGCATACACACATTTTAAATACCAGGTACAATGAGCACAACTAAACTTTGATTTAATTGTTCCTTTTAGTGTTCTTACACGATCAAATAGTGTTTACATTTCTTTCTTTTTAAAGAAAATAAATATAATTTTCTGAGTCATTTTATGCACCAATTTTATATTTTTAGCAATTATTCTATGTATGATAATATTCGTGCTGTTAAGCAAGCAAACGGCAATTCTTATTACAAAACTACATGTAATTTTCCCATGGTTACCATTTAATACATTTAATAACAATATCTCATTTTGAAGTATGGAATGGATTTATTATAATTTTTAACATATGTTAATAAAGACATTTTAAATATTTATAAGTCATGGAAAAAAGAAATGTTGAGTAATATGTTTGCTTATCTCCCTTTAAACGTCTCCTTTTCTCTCCCTTAAAAAGTCTTTGAATTAACAAAAAATATGATGCTATAATGGGGTCATGGTCAATCTGTATCATTGTGTTCCCATGACATAGGACATGCTTGTGTAACGATAGGCAATGATTGTGCAACGATAGGACATGCTTGTGTAACGATAGGCAATGATTGTACAACAATAGGACATGATTGTATAACAATATGCCATGATTGTGTAACGATAGGACATGCTTGTGTAACGATAGGCAATGATTGTGAAACGATAGGACATGTTTGTGTAACGATATGACATGATTGTTAAGTGATAGGACATGTTTGTGTAACGATAGGACATTATTGTTAAACGATAGGATATGCTTGTGTAACGATAGGCAATGATTGTACAACGATAGGACATGATTATGTAACGATAGGACATGATTGTGTAACGATAGGACATGATTTTGTAACGATATAACATGATTGTGTAACGATAGGCAATGATTGTGTAACGATAGGACATGCTTGTGTAACGATAGGCAATGATTGTACAACGATAGGACATGATTATGTAACGATATAACATGATTGTGTAACGATAGGACATGATTTTGTAACGATAGGTAATGATTGTGTAATGATATGACATTATTGTGTAACGAAAGGCCATGATTGTGTAACGATAGACCATGATTGTGCACAGATTTGACATGATAATGCAATGAGTGATTAGCAATTTCATTGAGAAACGACTTATTTAATAATTTACTCTTTATTTCAGGTATTCAATTAATTTAAAAACATAATGCTGAAATTAATTACGTAACAGAGAGTAACACTTGTAGTATTTTTTTAAAATTGTTAACAAGCATTTAAAAAATACGTAAAGGGTGCTTAGTTACGTAAATAAAACATATGATTAACATACATATGTTTGTATGGCATCTGTCCGTCTACGAAAGACTATATACAACTTTATTGTTTGCAGCTCTTGGTGTAGCTGATGAGACTAATCCTCGAGTAGCAGTCTCTTCTGCATATCACACACACGAATGTCATGATGCAGTGTTGTATGGCCTTCCTACTTGCTCTGTTAGTAGGTGGTTTGTTCCTCAGCTCCAAGTAATCCCTCCTTCACTGTAGCCCGCCACGTGGACCTATCCTCTGCCAGGTTTTCCCAGTTTTACATGTCAATGATGATTAACAAAAACCTTTTAAAACCATACTTTTGTTTTAAAGTGAGACTGACATGAATTCACTGGCAATAGATGGAGTTAATGCCAACCTGGGTAGGTCGAGAACGTTGCTTGCACAATTCACCAAAACAGAAATCAAACCAACAACGCTGCAGTTCCTTGAAATTGGCGCCCCCCTTCCCCCTGTTAATACAATCAAAACATATCCTCCAGAAATGCCTACTAATACCTTTTCCTCACTACGCAACTTATCTACTTATTCAAATGTCTTAGTTTTGTAATCGTTGGGCTGAAGAAATTCTGAAGAAAAAAAAAAACCTAAAAAAAAAAAAACTCTTGCAGCATCAACAATTTTGCAAGTGTGTAGAAATAAGACGCTTAGAAAAATTTGCATTGAACTCTGCGAACTAACAAGCAAAGTCCATTTAATACTAACGAGCAAAGAGCATTTAATACTCTCTTCTACAGGCCCACTGCTAGAGACCACCCACCCCCTCCAAGTCCCCACTACATCTCCAGCACGTCAATGAACTCAATTATTGTCCATTCCGACATCCAACAAGCCTGGACGCATGACTCATTTCTCGCGCCCCTTGACCTTCGTCTTAATTCTCCCCAGCATCGGAACCGTGGCCACTAATCCATAATATGTCACGGGCTTTATTTGATGTGGCATGTTTAGGACTATGTTAATAAGTTGAGTTTCCATATGCAAAACTACCCGCCCCTCCCCGCCATTTCATTTGAAATGGATTGAGAATGTTTCTTTTGAAAGAAATGCACAATAAAAAGAAAAACAAAGGAGGAATAAATAAATAAACAAAACAAGTTTACAATAGAAATGTTTATCACGAGGCAAACAAGAAACATGCCAATAGAAAAACTTTGTTTAGTTTACAAAATGTGAACTTCATAATTTTCAGCGCAGCTATTTTTGACATGGTAATAAATTAAAAATTCTTATTATTTCCATAAATTTATATTAAAATTTATGTAATGAAACATATAATTTATGCGTTGCTACCAGTGTATAAGAAAAATAAAAAGTACAATCTATCACAAATGATACTATTTTCATGTTCATAATTAATAGATCTACATAATTTTTAAGAAAAAAAATAAAACAGGAATACATTAACGTTTTGAGAAATATAAGCTTACTATGTAGTCATAACAAATCGCACTCACTAAATTACTGATCCATCAAGATCTAGTTCTACACGCATTGTTTTATCACTACTTCTTGGCTTTAGATACAATGGATTTAAAATATTTTGGCAGTTTCAATTGTACAAAATTAAAAATACAACAGAACAGTTTATAAGTTGTTGTATACTTCCTAAGAAAATGTGTTCAGTTTTTTTTTCAAACGGCAGAAATGTTTGATTTCCTTTTATATCAGAATAAAATGACTTGACAACACAGTTGATGACAGACTTCTTAATACGATATCAAACAATTCAAAGATTGTTCCTTACAGCTCAAGGCAAAACTATTGGTTTCTTTATGAAAGTGGAAATGTGGTTTGATGAAAGTTGTGACAAATACGAAAAAAATTGACAAAATCTAAAAAGTTGACTAAAGATTTTGACAAAAATTTTAAAAAAAAAATCAATCCGAATTAAGCTGTGTAAATTTTAACTTTTAAAAACAAATGTACCTCCGATAAATTAAACACTGTTCCGTTTTCCATATTTTGCGTTTTTATATTTTCATGGTTTCTCGCCGTGAAAGCTTTGAAATGCGGTAAGTATTTAAATTGCAAGAATGATAGATTATAATGATACAAGTGAAACGTAGAAAAGAAATTATTGTGGCATTTAATAAGGCAGGAGAGCATATCTTTTTGTCTGATAAAATATTTGAGATTTATACAGACTTATTTACACATGCTTCCTCCTGATTCACTTGTTCCCTTCGTCCACACGAGAGTCTTTGACCAGGGAAGACCACCAAGTCCCTCCCCACACTTGTACAGGCGTCCAGCATAGATGGAAATTTGTCCTAGCGGCTTAGCAGACAATAAGAAACAAGCCAGGAAAAGGGAGGCGATTCAGGGATGCTAAATAGGTTTTAAAGCACATCCGATCAGAGTTATTGATTTCTGGCCCTGCGCGCGGTGTTTATTCTACATAGGAAATCAGACATTAACCCCTGGCCATTGCGGCCATTCTCTCACAGACTCTTTCCATTTGGAGAAAATAAAGCTGGGCAAGGAGGAAAAAATTCAAGAAGAAAAATAATCTCTCTACAATTATTAATTTTCTATATTACGTCTACGTTTTGCTAATGGCTTAAAAAAAGAAATTGATTTTTATAATGTCGGTGGCATTACATATGTGAAACATAAAAATATGTTGTGAAATATATATATTTTTAATATCAATAGTCTGTTGGGATTTTTTAATAGGTTGCGACATTAATTTTATCCCAATTGTTGTCTGATAAGAACATGAACATCTATCATCGCAGTACCGTTTTATTAAGTTTTAAAACTCATGCGACTCTAATCAATAACACACATACATTATTTAACATAAAATAATCACTAGCACACATACATTATTTAACATAAAATAATCAAGAGCACACATACATTATTTAACATAAATTAATAAAAGCAACTCTAATAATTGTCATTTCTGTTCGACCAATTATTTCATTTTTTAAAAATAAGTATAAACAAAATGTCGCCGAATGCTCATCCCGGAAGATTCCTAGAAGCGACAAGAATTTTGTTTCAATAGCTTGCCCTACTTATTGGTGCAATCACAATAAAACACGTTCTGTGATAACACTCCGCCTCCACCAGGCACGTCCCTTGTACGTGTCCGTCCCCGCAACCCCCCTCCCACCTTCCCCGGCTGATACGGGAGTGGGCGCTAAGGCTGTGACCAGTGGAGGAAGAACTTTGCCGTGTTGTCCGATGGAGGAGATCTCACTCAATCGGACGTGAGGTCGGCGGTCCATTTGAAAGTGTTGGAGGCAGTGGCGTCGCGAGGGGAGTGCGGAGGGGGCGGGACGCCCCGAGTGACACCATCTGGGGGTGGGACACCAAATGTAAAATTCTGTACATTTCAGTTATTTTGCTGGAAACTTAAATGCGTTCTAAGGGCTAATTCATTAGGGGGCGACACCATGAGCTATCACCACGTTTGACACCAACCTTAGTGACGTTTCTGGTTGGAGGTCAAGGGCCTGATTATCTTGATAACGAACGCCTAGTGCGATACTTTTATCTCATGGTTTATAATCTATGGTTTTCCCTGTATCTACTATGACTATTTTTATCTCGTGGTTTATAATTTACGGTTGTCCCTTTATTTACCGTGACTATTTTTTCTAACATTTATTTTAGCGATAAGAATAAATGCTCCAACTATTTTCGTATAAAATGGGACACATAAAATTTTAAATATGATTATGTCCATATACTCTATTAATAGTTTGATGAATAGTCCTCAATATTTCTTTGAGTTACTATTGCGCGTGTTCATTATTGTTATATTTCTTGAATCCAATTTAAGAGATGGAATATACTTGAACTTTCAAATTTGGTGCAAGTTATTCCGATTGGCAATCAATGTGCTACTTCAGAATTTAGACGTAAAAATTACGAGAAATACAAAATAATGGTGTGAGTTATTCATACACATATGAAATTTAATATGTGGTATGTTACTTTAAAAGCGTGTTGTTGTTGTTGTTGCTGTTGTTGTTTGTACGTCGTGTGAGACGAGCACCAGAGTCATCACGTTAACCGCGTGCTTTCAGCGTACGCAATTTACAGGATGTCAGAGTAAAAATGTTTTACTATACAAAAACAAATGCCCTCATGCCACCATTCACCACATTGAGGAGTTTGTTATAACGAGGATAGTGATTGAAGAAAATGACTCAATTGTGGTGGGATCCACGTTAAAATCATGAGCCTTTATGACAAAACAACAGCTCATCCCATGAGCCCATATTTGATACCAAGCAGAATTTCGTGGGTTTCGCCCCCCCCCCCTTTTTTTTTTTTTTGCTCAAAAGTTTGATTAACCATTGGAGATCAACAAAAAATTTAAAAAATGTGGCTTTAAAAATCCCTAAAAATAAAAGACAAAATCTTGATTCAATCTTGAATTACGGCCTGGTAATTGTTTAATAAATAATGTGTTACTATTGCGTACCCAGTTATAATTAAGGCTGGCCGCAGTTTATAAATATTTTTTAAACATAAATAACGTTTCGGTAATCATTAGAAAAAAATTAAATAATTGAAAGTGAAAGTGAATTCAACTTCTTAAAATGTAACATGCAACGCTCAAAGAAAAATTTTTGGTGTTTCTTTTTTTTTTTTTTTTTAATTAGCGAATTTTAGTCATTCTACGTTTATTCACATTATTCTCATGTCAAACTATTATTTCTATAAATAAAAACTTCTTCAGAGTTTCTTCGTGTAAATCTTCAGTTAAGTAAAGTCATTAGTTGATGTATTTTTAGCAAAAATTTTAATTTAAAATTTAACTTTGACTGTAATCTCGATAGTATTTAAAAGTTTTCTTTAAATTTTAACTGTAAGTCTAATCTAAAACAGGATAATATAGAAACGTTTAAGATTTATATTTAAAAAAAATAAAAATTTAAAAAAAGATGATAAAATAAAATTCACAAGTTCAATTGTTTTATTTGTTTAAACAAGCTTAATGTTTAAAAAGTTTTGCACTTGCTTCTATGTAAAATCCTTTTTATATTTAAAAAAAAAATATAACTTATGATAATTAATACATTTCTGTTCTTTAATTTTCGATGTTGTTACATAATTGTGCCCATCTTACTCCGTTTCTTTCTTGTCATTTTTTCATTGTTTAGATTTCATTTAGAAACAGAATTACAGCAAAATATAATGTAAATTTTATTTTAATTAGGGCTGCGAAAATTAACGATTCATTAATCGATTAAACATTAAAATTTAAATTTTTTAAATTAAAAAAATTTTGCTAATATTTTTTTTTCAATTTATCACCTATGTTCTATTTTTTTTTTTACTTACACACTTTTACCTGGTATTATTATTATTTATTTAGACTTGGATGCGTAAACAAAAGGTTTTTCTTCTTTATTTCTTGCATAGCAGAGTGAATTTATAGGTTACGTCATAAAATTTCGTAGTCATGGAATCACAGCGACCTACCCAATTTCGCGAAATAATGAATTAATCTATTAATTTTCAAAGATTAAGGGAACAAAAATACAGTCGGATATATGGCTACCCCCCCCCCCTCAATATGAACATCATCCATCTTCGCCTATATTATATTACCCTATTTTCCCTAACACGAAAACTTTTTTTTCTGGTTCTTTGAGTTCGACTTAGAGAGGTCAGAATGTGTTTTAATCAGTACAAGCCCTAATTTAAATACTTGTGTTTATTTAGTTGTACTGATGAATGTATTTGCCGAGACTTTGAACAAGTACATAATATTCAATTATAATATGTCAATTACACACAACTCGTGTATGAATGACGTATTTAAGTTTATAAGAAGCAAGCAAAAAATCATCAAGATTAAAATGTTACACCTTAAACATGTAATAAAACAGTAACGAGATAATATACCATAGTTCTATGTTATGAAATTAATTGAAATTTACATTTAAAAAATGTATCTGCCTTCGTTGGAAGCTTTAATTATACCACTGCAGTTTTCCCATATTATTCATGTATAGAGATGAACGAAACATTAGTATTATGATACACCGTATACAGGTTACATAAGAAAACTTTATACTATTGTCAATGTTAATCAGTCTTTCTATTACTTTTTTTTAACAACATTACGAGTATCAATAAGAGTGTCAGCAATAACCTCTAACCCTTATAAAAGTACTATAGATCAAATAGCGCGAACGACCCACTGGTTCAGTTAGTGGCCAACTTTTAGTATCAACGCTCTTGTGAGTTATAGCTCATCATGGGCTGTCTCGGAACAGATTGGACAGACAACTGGTTCTGTTCGTGTTAAAACAAACAATCTCTTTAATGAAGAGGTATGCTTGTGTTATGTGTTAAAAAATTGGTGCCTTGGCACAACCTTTTGGTATATTTGACATACTGTGAGGAACTTGGACAGACAACTGGTTCTGTTCGAGTTAAAACAAACTATCTCTTTAATGAAAGTTTATGCTTGTGTTATGTGTTCAAAAATTGGTGCTTTGGCAAAACCTTTTGGTATATTTGACATACTGTGAGGAACTTGAACACCAAGGGTCAGTGCAGGAAGGGGTAGAACAATAGTTTCCCGCGCCCCACTCTACTTTTTCCCTTAACTTCTATAAAATGAAATTTAAAAAAAAAAACACTTGGTAGAATATTACCCTTCTACATAGAAAAAAAATGTCCAATCATATTGTTGGGGAAGGGGAGGCAGGCAAGTATGTGGATGTACTTCTCCACCCTAGCTACACTGCAGTGACGCATGAATTCTAACTTTTAGCCAACTTCCAACCACATCAGTGGTAGTCAAAAGTATTTGTTTCGAAAATATTCACTAATGAACCTACATGTAGAAGAAAGACAGCAGCCCCGAGCCTAGTGCTATGCATTGGTCTTCCCGGAAAGCCTCTCCCCCTCAGCCACCATGTCCTCTCCCGCAAGTAAACATAACAGTTGGGAGACCGCCTCCACCCCCACGGAGCGGTCGTTTCTGATGCGGTCGCCTTGGCATCCAGGACTCAGTCAAATATGCCTCCCACTATAAGTTAACTCACAAGGAGGGGTGAAATTTCCCTAATTAGACTCGCTACAACCAAACCGCCACCCTGGCTCAGCACACGAGTGAGTCTGTATCGTTAAGGACTGCCGCTGGGCGGGCCTACCTAGGTTGTTACCGCGACTGAAAAATTAACTAGGGTGTTACCGCTACTAAAAGCCTACCTAAGATGTTACCCCACTGAAAGCCTACCTAGGGTGTTACCGCTACTAAAAGCCTACCTAAGATATTACCCCACTGAAAGCCTACCTAGGGTGTTACC
Source organism: Radix auricularia (assembly GCA_002072015.1). Classification (NCBI taxonomy): domain Eukaryota; kingdom Metazoa; phylum Mollusca; class Gastropoda; family Lymnaeidae; genus Radix; species Radix auricularia. The sequence continues at coordinate 678,230 of MUZC01001390.1, forward strand.
GCTACTAAAAGCCTACCTAAGATGTTACCCCACTGAAAGCCTACCTAGGGTGTAGCCCCACTGAAAGAAAGCTTACCTAGGGTGTAATCCCACTGAAAGAAAGCTTACCTAGGGTGTTACCGCCACTGAAAGCCTACCTAGGGTGTAGCCCCACTGAAAGAAAGCCTACCTAGGTTGTTACCATCACTGAAAGCCTACCTAGGGTGTAACCCCACTGAAAGCCTACCTAGGATGTAACCCCACTGAAAGAAAGCTTACCTAGGGTGTAACCCCACTGAAAGCCTACCTAGGGTGTAACCCCACTGAAAGCCTACCTAGGGTGTAACCCCACTGAAAGAAAGCTTACCTAGGGTGTAACCCCACTGAAAGAAAGCTTACCTAGGGTGTAACCCCACTGAAAGCCTACCTAGGGTGTAACCCCACTGAAAGCCTACCTAGGGTGTAACCCCACTGAAAGAAAGCTTACCTAGGGTGTTACCGCCACTGAAAGCCTACCAAGGGTGTAACCCCACTGAAAGCCTACCTAGGGTGTTACCGCCACTGAAAGCCTACCTAGGGTGTTACCCCACTGAAAGCCTACCTAGGGTGTTACCGCCACTGAAAATCTTCATTAGAAGGATTTGGAGCGCAACCTTGCCACTAACCTTAATGTAGACAATGCAATCGTTTAATATCTTGAAGACACGCCTCGTTACTGTTCTCTTCATAACAGCTTTCCTACCTAAGGCGCAAAGCAATTAGGAATTAACGGGCAGCAAATTTTGATAACAGGTATGCATGCTCTTGTAGGGTGTACAATTTTGCACATGAAAATGGTTTGTGTATAACTTAACAAACTAATTTTTTTAAAACACATTGTTCACACAGACCAAGAAACCTTAGAGAGAACACTAGGTTTAACAATTACAAACAGTACCTTGGTATGTATTGCTACGATCTTTAACACCAATAAACGGCATTGCGTAGGCTAGTTTATGTCAGTTAATAAGATGATTTTTTTAAAAATCCACTTTAATGATAGTGTTTTACAGATTATGAAAGGTGTTTAGGTATGTTAATTAGAAAAATTATCCAACAATCATCTCTCACTGAATAAAGGAAAAAAAAAAAAAGATTCTTTAAAATTCAAAGGAAAAAATACTTCTTTCCCTTACTTATTGCTTCCCTTACTTATTTCTTCCCTTACTTATTCCTTCCCTTCCTTATTCCTTCCCTTACTTATTCCCTCCATTCTTCCCACTTTTTATGTCATACAATCAATCTTTTTTCCCTCCCTATACCTCAACCCTTCACAAAAATTCCCTCTTTAAACACATATCATTTCATCTCTCTTAAATCTCAATTACGATCCCTCTTTCCTCCATCCATCTATTCCTTTTATCCCTCTCTTGACTTCTCTCTTCTTATATCACCGTAACTTTCATCTTTCTACTCTGCCTCCCATTCCTATGTCCTTTATCTTCACTTAAACTTGATCTTTCTCTCCCACTACACTTTTTATCCACCCTCCGGTATAGCCTTCCTACCTGTACTCAATCTGCCCTTCCTTGATGCCTACTATTCATACATCTTTACTAATTCACCTCCATACTCAGCTGCTTCTGATTGTTTGTTTTTTCTAAGCAAAAAATAAATTAATTAAAAATAATAAAATTTAACAAACAGCAAAGGGGCACACTAATGCAGCCCCTGGTGTTTTCAAACATCTAACATGTTTTAGTACGTGCGCGCAAGCTTGTGTGTGTGTGTGAGAGAGATAGAGAGAGAGAGAGACAGATAGAGATGGAGAGAGAGAGAGATAGAGAGATAGAGAGAGAGAGAGAGAGTGAGAGAAATAGAGAGCTTTCTCCTGCAGTGATTTATATATATATATATTTAAAAAAAAAATTAAAATATATATATATATATATATATATANTTTAAGTTTCAGGCTACTCTATAAACAGAATGACACACATCAAGACACCTTTATTTAAGTTTCAGGCTACTCTATAAACAGAATGACACACATCAAGACACCTCCATCTTGGCTCCGACGAGAAACTACGTCACCAACTTTAATGATCCGTGGAGAAAAGGGACGTTACCCTTGTCTTTTATTGTAGATGAGATTACGGAAGTGTTAGGGTTAGCATCGCGTCTGAAAGCGTCTTCCCTGATCCATTAGGAGTATCAAATAAGGCAATAGCTGGACACGAGCGACCTAATTTCAATATGACGATATATATGTCCACGAGCGACCTACTTTCAATAGGACGATATATATGTCCACGAGCGACCTAATTTCAATAGGACGATATATATATCCACGAGCGACCTACTTTCAATAGGACGATATATATGTCCACGAGCGACCTACTTTCAATAGGACGATATATATGTCCACGAGCGACCTAATTTCAATTGTACCATTGTAATATTGTAACACGCGTGACGCTATGTTAAAGACATTAAATAAATTGTAAACCAGTGATTCTCAAACTTTTTCGTATCAGACGACCGGCAAGAATTTTTCCATTTCACCAGGTACCATTGCATTCTTTTCCCGTTTTGACATGATTTTCTTTGTACTGATTTCATAGCAAAACGAGCCCCTACTTAGCTTAAAGCCCTATAAGATTAAGTATGAATTTGGCTTGTTTTATATATTACATTCTTAAAAAAATCTTTAGTTGCCAAGGCATAGCAAGACAGCTAACGAACAATGCAGCGGTAGTGTCAAAAACCATTTGATGTGATAATTTTTTTTTATAAACAAAGAAGATAACAGTAATGATTTATAGTCAATGTTTAATTTGTATGCATTAAAATAAAATATAATCTAAGGATGTTAATACATTTCGTTTTTTGAAGGCCGCTAAAACGGTTTGAAGAAAAAAAACGGACTGGTTCAATAGGATACCTAAATATTAAAATTATAAAGTTTATGTTAACATTACTGTTAACCCAAAAGTAGCGGATTCTAGCCAATTTTCTATGCCCACAATGATTCTGCATTACCCCCAACAGTTCTCTTTTTACCCCAAATGAGATAATTTATCGCTGTTAACCGACCACTTGGTTAAACAGACCGATAGCGGTAACCATGTATTTTTCATTAGTTTATAAATTCCCTAAGAGAATGTAACAATTTAAACACGCCTCGTTCATTGGTGACATTATATTTACAACTGTTGTGAGACGTACGTGAAATCCTGAAGAAAAAAAAAAACAAAAAAAAAACTTGTGAGCTTCGGAGTAAAACGTTATGATACTATTGGATATTTTATTAATGTCATAGTATTTTTTCAGTCCTCAACTTTCTAGAATTACTGTATTTTGCGACACACAAGATGACACCTACTTTCCTGCACACAGTGGACTTCGTACAGTATTGACCATTTTCCTCTTCCAGCGCAAACATAATAATTTTTAGAAAACATGAGATGTGATATCAATGTGGTAATTTAGATCAAATGCCTTTGATGTGCATATACTTAGCAGGAAAACTGTCATAAGAATATCGAAATCAATTTGAAGAATTGCCTTGTATCTATACATTCTAGGTCTATGAACAATGCAATGATCCTTGGAATATCAATAGTTACATTTGCGAGCTTAATTGCGAAGGTTATCACATCAAATATATATTTATATTATAGTGATCACCCATCTTTTTGACTGTTTGTGTGCCACGGGCTTCTAGCGAATTGGCCCGAGGTCTCCGACCTCAACCTGCTGTTTTTCTGCATTTGCTTGCACTGTGCTTTTGGTCAGTCAAGACCATCTGCAAGGCAGCAGTTGATTTTTTTTTCAGAGTTTTCTCTCCTAGATGAATAGCTATCCCTAGCTGACCGCCTCATCTGACCGGGTTGAGAGTTTGAGCGCCCTATGTTCGCTTTTTGCAATCATTTCCTTGGGTTTATGAGACATTTTTTAAAGAGTATCCTTACGACGGTACACCAAACCTCACCCTACATGACAGCAAACCAGTTGGTCCTCGGCCGCTTATTCAATATTCACGGCTAACCTTTATATCTAAAGGTCTTTCCTCTATCCGCCACCTGAGGACGCGCTTGGTAGGAGATGATAGCTCCCTCAAGTCTTATTAAAAATGTACTTTTAGAATTGTACAATTTTCAAAACAAGTAATTTGTCATTAGGTTACTAATTTGTTTCTGAACTCGATTAACCGTAGAAACGTAATTCTTTTTATCTGGACGAACGGCGGAAAAGCAATTTGGGATGTGGTCGGGAAGGGTTTCATTTAGATTTCTCTTTTTTTTTTTACTAAAAAAGGTGACATCTTTTTATCAGACCATTCTATAGACCACATTACGAATGTTAACGCTGTTTGATAGTGTCGGCGATTACCTCCCATGTCTCCCTATCACAGACAATTTAGAACAGGCCGGCACACAAATTTGACGAGGGCTGACCCCCCCCCCCCCACACACACACACCAACCATCACCCACCTCTGCTCTGTGGCCGATCGATCTGGCCACCAATAGCGATTCCTCTCGACCATTGCCCATCGTTAGTCATTAGCACCGTTAATAGCGTCTAAACTCTTTTACATTTCATTTACACAGTGGACGCCATCCAAACACGTAAAACCACAGTTACTCTCCCCTGATTACTCGATGTTTACTTTTACTTTTATCATTGAATTTTTTTAAAAGTTGGATCACTGATATATGAACAATTTTATAGGTAACAGAAAAAAAATTAAAGGGTTTTAGTTTGTTTGTGTGTGCGTGAGTGTGTTCGTGAATGGACATTTTTTAAAACCCAATTATTGTTGGATAATTTTTTTATTAACATACCTAAACACCTTTCAGATATTCATCATCTTTTTTTTTAAAAAAAAAAAAAAAAAAAAAAAAAAACAATAAAAAAAAAAACAACCTCATTTTTAAGAAGAATTTTTTTAAAAAGTCATTTTTAAAATTAATAACAGTACATGCCTTTCTACTTTGAAAATGTATTTTTGAATGACAGAAAGAAACACTGAGTTAACATATGCTAATTTAAATCTATAATTTTTGATAAAAATTATACTGCCCTCTGTAGATAAACAGTTCTAGATATTAAAGTCTTAAAAGGTATTGGACATTTTGAATTCAAAGAGAGCTTGTATACAATGTGTGTGTGTGAAGTAGAAACATAGCCTTACTGAATGTGTGAGCTTACTTTATAATAAACATTAGCTAATTACCCGCGCTTTGCAGCGGTAATTTAAGATTTCAGTTAGCGTTTAGAACCGGTAAAAACTAATTCAAAACCTCTTCGATTTCAATCTGGATCATGATGGATACTAAATATATTAACTAAACCGTTAGGAACAGACGTTAAAAGTTCATTACCCCAATGGAAATTTTATTATTTTTTCAAATCACATTTGGCCAATAATTTATCCATTTACTCAGTAGACACTTTTTAAATTACCTTTTATATAGCTAATGTTAAAAAATGGCATACGGGACCCCAGCCCTAAAAGGTGTTTTTACTATTAAAACTTCTTTAAAAAAACTAAAATAAGGGTCGGGGACTCTATGGGTGTAAAATGTATAGTGCAAAACAACAGCTTAAATCAATTTGGATCATAATGAATATATTTCTTAGTCAGAATTTGTTTAACGCAATCAAGTGTAATCGAATGGTTAAAATGTCTTAGACGTTAATGAAAAAGAGATTAGTGGCCTAGGGCTAAAAAAATTTTTTAAATATAATTTTAATGACCTAACGAATTTTAATATAGGCCATCAAGTTTTATTTTCTAAGTTTTGTAAAAATACATTTACACAGTATCTAAAGTTTTTAAATTTGTAATTAAGCTAATATAAAATGAAAACTACAACTGAGTGATAAGTTTGCTTGCTACCATGGCAAAATTTCTTGCGTCTACCTGCACAGGAAGTTGGAGAATTTTTTATAATTACTTTTTTATTTAACAAAAAATACTGTTGGGTCCCCGGCTCCCAGTGAGTGGAAATTTAAATATTTTTTGGCTTGTAACCAGCGCGGGAGTGTACTCAACAGTTTCCCTAATGTTTCATGCTTCTAGCTACATGGGAAATTGGAAAATTAGTAGTGATGAGTCAGTTTTTATATCAGAAAAATTAAATTTAGGCCCCCGGCTCCCAGTGAGTGATACTTTAAATATATTTTGCCTGTTACCATTGCGGGAGTGTACTAAACAAATTCCCAAACTTTCATGTTTCTAACTACACGGGAAAATGGAAAAATAGCAGTTTTCTGTAAAATAATAAAAACGTATTTGGGCCCCTGGCCCCCATGAAAGTGAATTCTATTTTTAAAAATTTCCAAAAACGGTTGCAAGAGGCTATTTAACAACTTACCAAAGTTTCATGGAAAGTTGGAGGATTAGGGATGAGTACATTTTTAATATAAGAAAAAAAACTACATTTGGGCCCGCTGGGTCCCCAAAAAAGGATATTTAAAATATTGTTTTCACCTGTTACCATCATAAAATTGTACCTTATCAACTACCCAAATTTTCATGTTTTTACCCACACGGGAAATAGGAAAATTAGTGATTTTAAGTTTATATGAAGCTCATATAAGGTAAAAACTTTATTTGGGCCCACAGCCCATAGGAAGTGATAATTTAAATATTATATTCATTTGTTCCTATCGTGGAGTGTACTCATCAACTTCCCAAAGTTTCAGGCATCTGCCTGCGCAGGAAATAGGATAATTAATAATTTTCATATTTTATATAGTCCTTGTAAGGGACAACACATTTTTGGGCCCCGGCCCCAATGAGTGTGAATTTTATAATTATTTTACAGCCAATTATTGTCACAATAGGCTACTTAACAACGTTTCATCCTTCTGACTACACGAGATTTGGAAAATTAGTGATGATGTAGTTTTTATATAAGGAAAAATACATTTTGGCCCCCGGCCCCTCTTAAGTCAGAATTTAAATACTGTTTTCACATGTTACCATCGCTGGAGTGAATTCAACTACTTCTCAAAGTTTCATGTTTCTACTTACACGGGAAAGTGGATAAGTAGCGATTTTCAGTATTTAAAAAAAATATTTTTTTGGCCCCGGCGCCCCATGTGTGTGATTTATAAAAAAAAAAAATTAACGCCAATAATTGTTGCTAAAGGCTGCTCAACAGTTTACTAAAGTGTCATGCTTCTACCTACATTCATTTGGGCCTCCGGACCCCAGACCCCATTAAGTTATAATTTAAATATTGTTTTCGCCTTTTACCATCGTAGAAGTTTACTTAACAACTATCCAAAGTTTTAATCTTTCATCTACACGCGAAATAGGAGAATTAGTTATTTTCATTTTTTATATAGCTCATGTAAGGACAAAAAAAGCAAAAAATGGGCCCCCTTACCCTACGGATGGTCACCTGGGGTTGAAACATAGCCTATGATCTTTTCCGGATCATATTGGGGTTCCATGCAAAATTTCAGCACCCTGTGTCCAACGATGAGGAATTGTAATGGTAACTAACTAACAAACTTTTATCTTTATAAATTAGATTAGAAGAATGCACACAATGGGTTTTATTATTATTTTTTTAATTAGTCTAATAATAAGTATGATACATTTACTAGATATTGTATAATTTCTTAAAAGTTAATTTCTCTTCATTTTCTTTGCTGTAAAACTAGGCATGCACAATTTCCGCTATATATATTCTATATGTTAATTTGAATTAAATTTGATAACGTTCCCTAAAATTGCCATCATTCAGTGTCTGGTATTGCAAACTTTTGTTTGATCAAAAACTTGGAATCTATTTTAATCGGAGGCATGGCTGAATAGGTATAAAACCAATCGAAAATTTCAATGGAAAAGGTCCGAATACAAACGGCGAGTCTTTTTGTGTTTTTACATTTGGGTGAAGTCATCAAAACAAAATATTTCATAACACTTGATTATCGTGTTTGCACGAGTTTTATCGTGTTGGAATTCCAATTATGCAAACCGATCAGAGCAATACATAACTTCATTGTCTGATCTGGAGGTTAAAAATTTGCCAATTTATCTTTATAACAAATATTTAAATTGGTTTTTCACGTCTGAGACGTTTTTATGAAATTCCTAAAATATTTTGATAGCTGTAGTCGCATCCTTACGATTCACCGACTTCCCATGGTTGAACTAATATACAACAAAGCCTTTCGCTGACCTCCAATGGTTAAATTAATATATAACAAAACCTTTCAGTGACCTCCCATGGTTAAATTAATATATAACAAAACCTTTCAGTGACCTCCCATGGTTAAATTAATATATAACAAAACCTTTCAGTGACCTCCCATGGTTAAATTAATATATAACTAAATATTTTTTGGCTTGTAACCAGCGCGGGAGTGTACTCAACAGTTTCCCTAATGTTTCATGCTTCT
>MUZC01001390.1:690387-701334 GCA_002072015.1 Radix auricularia
CGACGATTTTGTGACGACGCGTGACGTAGGGGGGGGAGGGGGTAAAAAATCGGCAAAAATCGCGTGACGTCATTTATGGACGGCCCCTAATACCAACCTGTTCAGTGGCCGCTAGGTGTCGCTTGGATCACGTGGCGCCTACGTATAGTTCACGTCTCGAAATTTGTATAAAAGCCGCAGAGATGATCTTCTATGGAATGAACCACTTAAAAAGACACCAATCAAATCAAGAGTCTGGTGCGGCACAATCAACGATATTTATTTGGCGATTTCTAAGAAGTTCCTGAAGACATTGTTTATTCAGTACTTTCAAGATGTCTACAAAGAAGTTCACTTTATTTCTGGTAGTTTGCCTCGGAGCGTGGTCTAATCTTGTGTCCTCTGTTGTAAGTTGCACATTAGGATATATAATATAAAACTTAATATAACATGAGCGTGAACATTTTACAATGAATTGAATGAACGAACTAAAACAAAGTTCAACAAACTTAGTAGTGTGTACCAAGCTAACAGTGGTGTACTGAGTGTGTAGTGTGTACCAAGCTAACAGTGGTGTACTGAGTGTGTAGTGTGTACCAAGCTAACAGTGTTGTACTGAGTGTGTAGTGTGTACCAAGCGAACAGTGGTGTACTGAGTGTGTAGTGTGTATCAAGCGAACAGTGTTGTACTGAGTGTGTAGTGTAAACCAAACGAACAGTGTTGTACTGAGTGTGTAGTGTAAACCAAGCGAACAGTGTTGTACTGAGTGTGTAGTGTAAACCAAGCTAACAGTGGTGTACTGAGTGTGTAGTGTAAACCAAGCGAACAGTGATGTACTGAGGGTGAACCAAGCGAACAGTGTTGTACTGAGTGTGTGGTGTGTACCAAGCGAACAGTGTTGTACTGAGTGTGTAGTGTAAACCAAGCTAACAGTGGTGTACTGAGTGTGTAGTGTGTACCAAGCGAACAGTGTTGTACTGAGTGTGTAGTGTAAACCAAGCGAACAGTGTTGTACTGAGTGTGTAGTGTGTACCAAGCTAACAGTGGTGTACTGAGTGTGTAGTGGGCTGTACAAAAAGTCGTGGTGTAGAGCCGTAATAAAAACAGTTATTTTTTTCAGACGATTTACGTTCAATAAGCTGTTTTTAACTTAGTTTGTTATCTTATGTGGTAATGTAATATCTATACTTGAAACTTTTTCAACTTTATATTTTTTATCGTATTGAAATTGATTGTTTTACTATATTTTGCATAGATTTTGAAGGATTTCATGATCAACGCTTGTTAATTTGTTTATTTGGTTCCATAGTGACAATTTAATGTATAACTTATTCTTTTTTAAATAACTCATTTTGTATAATTATCGCATTCACAATAGTTTAGAGGTTTTAAAATTATGAGACTGAATAAGATTTAACACGTGTTACAAGCAATATTTTTAATTTCACAAATCCAATCACAATTGCAACTGCCATTTAAAGTTGAATGAAAAAAACAACAACACAGACTATAACATTGTTACACTGATATCACTTACATCATATGAGCAAAATGTTTACATGCTAAAAACTTAATTGAAGGGATAAAGTTATTATAGTAATATTGTTGATGTAGTTGAGCCTTCTCGTCCATGAAGGACATCCACCGATTACCGTCGGCGTCTTCGATTTCTCCAAGGGCATAGGCCACCTACAAGAGACCTCCAGGCATCTCTATCCTGGACCAGCTTCTCCATGATCTTCCTTTCAAGGCCAATTCTCTTGATGTCTGCCTCAAATTCTCTTGCTTTATCGATCCTTATCTTGACGTCGGCATCTGTAGCACCTTGTTTACCTACCATACTGCCAAGGTACACAGAACTCTACATCTCCTCAACGGCTTCCCCTTCAAGCATGACGGGTGATGTACACGTGGCATCAAGTAAATCATTGCTGAAGTAACTTCGAGTTGGCACTCTTCCTGGTGGCATCAACCTTGAAGATTTTACATTTCCCTTTGTTTATTTTGAGACCCATCCTAGCAGAAGTGGCTGCGACAACGTTTGTTTTCTCCAAGATCTGTTGTTGGGTATGTGCAAGGAGGGCAAGGTCATCAACAAAGTCAAGATCGTCAAGTTGATCCCACAAGATCCATTGGATGCCATTCCTTTTCTGCTGTGCAGATGTTTTCACCACCCAGTCAGCGGCTAACAGGAACAGAAAGGGTGACAGCAAGCAACCTTGTTTCAAACTAGTCTTCACATGGAAAGCATCTGTCACTTGCTGATTATGGACAACTCGGCAGTTTATCCCTTCGTACATGTTTCTGATTATATCCATAATCTTCTGTGGCACCCCATAATGCCTTAGTAATCTCCACAGGGTTTGCAACAACTTTTGTGGTTTTTGTTTTGTATGTGTGTTGCGTTTAGCTAATACGTGTGTGTTGTTTTATTTTGAATAATGTCAGTAAGCTGAGTCTTATCATTGATTTATGGTAATTATTTGTTTGTTATCTTGAGCTCGATGCAGTTAAAACCGTCTTAGTGCTCAAGAATATTCTCTTATGTTACGCGGTGTATACCAACCTATCCGGCCAAATGGCCGTTCCAACCTTAAAAAATCATTCTTCGATGAGGCTAAAATCGGTATGACGACCAGCGATCTTCCAAGGACATTCAGCAAGCTACTATTGATACCAATACCCGATATATCAGCGGAATGAATTATATAAGAAAGCGAATTTTTGTCAGCTGCCAATTTACCCTATGCTGTAATTTTTTAGTGTAGAATTGATAGACAGACCTTACAGCATCATACCGGGCTGACCATCTAGTATCAGGAGAGTCTTTGTTAACAGGTAATCCTTTCAGATGTTTTAAAGTACTCGCCAACCATGAGTAGATGCAACAAGCCAGGCATAAATATTTTGCGAAGGGCAAAAGAAAATCTGGCTTTAGCAGTACAACAGTCTGCTACGCTTTTAATGGAATGGGCTGTGCACGGCACATAATGAGTAACGCCTATATTCTTACAAAGGATAATTTTGACTCCTTTATTCTTCCCACTCATTTTTGCAGCGTTGTCGTGAGATTTTCCCCGTCGATCTTGAATTTAAATGTCATTTTCTTCCAATTAATAATAACTTGAGCCATTTCTAATCCACTGTGGGTGTACATTGTTATGGAGTCTTATCATATTTTGTATATATCACAGGCAGGAGACAGCGCTGATTCAACAAGCCAAGACACCTACAGACGTGCGGATCAGCTCGGCAACAACCAAGAAGTTCCAGTGGCTGAACCAGTCACCAAGGAGTCCAGTAACATGAACTCTCAACCCCAGACTAGGATGATACCAGGAGAGCAGCATCTCGACTTGAGTGATTCACTGCTTAGGCTTAGAGAGTTACCAAAGGCGGAAGAAAAAATACCTTTAAAACCTGGTTGGAGTCGTTAGATTGAAGAGACTCTTGAAAAAAGAGAAGGTTACATGCTAAGGGAACATTCTAGGGGAACATTCAAGGGGAACATTCTAGGGGAACATTCTAAGATATTACAGAAAATTGGCTAGATAACAAAAGTGTTTGTGGGAGGGGGGAGGCAGTTGCCATTACTAGAAATATGACATTGAAACTATAAAAATGACCCATCGAAATTTCATTTCGATGGAATGTACTGTAATCATTTTAATGAATTTTTAGATTATCTCTATGTCTCTCTGTGAAGCATGTAAATATTAATGCTAGTCTGTCACGCGGTGCGTATTATATTGAACATACTTTTAATTATGTCTCATATATAAAGGATTTAAAGTAAAAAAAAAAAACTGTTTGCTTTGTATCTTTGTTTTTTATTTAAATGAGTCAATACTGTAAAGCAAATGTAAAACTCTCACCATATTACGCTTTCTAGTTTCGACATGAAACAATCCATCAAGTTAGATTACTTGTTATAAAACAATATATCCAGCTGGATAACTTGTTATAAAACAGTCACCGAATCTTTTCTACCAAACGCAACATCCGCATAAATGTGCATCATTCCAGTAATAACATTTTCTCCACTCCATATTTCAAAATTTATGTTAAAACAACATCTATCGGTGCGTAAGAGATCGATCCGCATCACATTTGTCTATTTATCATTGTAAAACTACACGTCCAATTAAATAACTTCCTTGGCAGCATCGCATTTCACGGTCCCGAGGTTCTCGTGGAAATAATACCAGTCAAGGGCATTGGCAAGTCCCTCCAGGTACTCTTCCTCCCAGTGAGGGGGGGTGTTGGGAGGGGGAATGAGACAAACCCTATAGAAAGAAGACAACGTCTACAGAGAAGCGGCTCCACCACTACCCCAACCAACGTGTCAGCCCCCGATAGCGGCCCGGGAAATGTAACGGAGCGGTAAAAATAATAAAGTTCCCCCGACGTGGACGGATGAGTCGATTGTTATTTGAAATGATTTGGGCAATTTTCGCTTCGTTTATTATTGATAAGGTAAATGGCTTTGTTTAAGCTCTGACATTTCAGCCTAGGACGTTGGTGAGAAACAGAGTTACCGCGCTGGTGTGATTTTGTTTGGGGGCGGGTTCCGCGAATGCATTGACCACTGAAATTTTATAGAGGCCACGGTACCGGAATAGAGGTGGATGAAGCGCCTGGTGAACGTCATGGAAACAATGACGGGCTAAGTTACAGAATAATTAATAGTACATGGCTTACATACAAAAGAAATCGCTTACAAAAAACAAAAAACAAAATTAAAGCAAACAATATCAATAATAATAAAAAGGGAGGGGGTGGCTTACACTTGCTGCGCATGACTTTTCTATTGGGTACACTTTACTCTAAACCAGTAGTTCCCAAACTTTTTTGACCCACGGACCCCTTTTATAGTCAAAACTTGCCCATGGACCCCCAAGTGAAAAGTTACATAAATGTATAGTAAACAAATTTACTAATTAAAAAAAGCAAATTTTGTAACGAATTATTTATTCACGGTGGTCGAGGGGCGAGCGCGCTCGACTGGCTTTCCGATGGTCACGAGTTCGAATCCATGGGGAGCCAAGGACTTGTTCCCGGGGCCTAGGGCGTCCCCTAGTTCCACCCAGCTCCAAGTGTGTAAAATGCGGCGGGGTAATGCGTGGAACCCTTAGCCGTGGCATGTGAAAGCTGCATCACTTGCCCCCCAAAAAACTGCTGCCTTGCAGATGGTCTTGGCTGTCCAAAGGCTATGGAAGCAAATCCAGAAAATAAAGCAGGCTGAAGTCAGAGACCAAAGGCCAATTGGTGCAAAACTCGTGGCACACAAAACTCAATATTGAGAACAAAGAAAAGAAGAGAAGCTTGTTTTAAATATACCAGAGCCTCGGTATCTTCCTACTATTGCGGGAGCACCATCAGTAGCAACAGAAATTATATTACTCAAGGGGATAGCTTTTTCATCGAAAAACTTTTTTAATTCAGCAAATAACGTATCACATTTCGTATCTGTTTCCAAGCATTTAGCAAAAAACATTTCTTGGCAAAATAGTTCCTTCTTTTACAAATTTTACATAAGCTAAAAGTAAAGCCTCGTTTCCTGATAAAGTGGACTCGTCAAGCTGTAGAGAAAATTCAGTTGTTTTTACGGTACTCACATAAAGAATTTTCAACACAGTGAGCCATTTCGTTAATCCATCTTTGGACTGAGTTATTGCTCAGTGGAATTCTTTTGTGATGTCGGAAGCTGGTTTGTGCAGCCCTGCAGTGCTTATCACCTCACTTAGAGTTGCTGAAGTGATGGGGTTTTCAAAAGTTTCTTGGACGCTTAAAAAAAAACGCTAAATCTCTATCTGTTTTATCACTATGGATTTTTATTAAATATTCTTTAAGTAGTTTAAGCTTGGAAGATTTCATAGAATCATTCGATGATGTTTAATTTAATTTTTTTATACAAAGAAGAAACTTTGGTAAAAATACTATTTCCTGGTGATGAAATAAGACCATACTTCAAATATTCAACACTTTACTGACTACATTCTTTCTTGGGTTCACTCATCTTTTAAAAGGGCACAAAAATATCAGAACATTTGTAAATAAAATGAATTATTTGAAACGGTTAATTAACTATTATTTATAATTTTTTTTCAATGGAATGCTGCAGTAAAATCCTTAAGAATTATTTGACATAAGACGTACGGATTCAATTCTATTTAATTATTTTTTTAAAAAACGTACGATCCCTGTTTGAGTATAAAAAAATTAACCTTTAGGTAATACTTTATTGAAAATGTGAAACTTATTGTTTCAAAATATATTAGGCCTAATTGTATTCAAATATATACTATACTTACTTTCGAAAGAAAACTATCTGGATAACAATACAAAATTCAACTATATCAAAATTTCCAACTATCAATAGTAAACTTCTTTTAGCCTTGGAATGGGAAAATTTTGTTTATTCACTTCGTATCAGCATTACATAAAAATAAATTGTTGATAACATGTAGATCTACGACTTTTCTAGACTTTATATTCTAGACAAGTTATGCATGTAGCAGCATAATTGCGTTGCTGTATAAAACTATTTTCAGTAGTCTGTCTCACACTGCGCCATCTAAAACTTTTTTTTAAAAAAAAGCGGGGGATGCGGGTGAGATTTCTATGTCAATTACATTTGTAAGAATTTTATAAAAAATATTTTATAGAAAATATTTATAAATCGAATTTTGAATTTTTAAAAATGTATTTTTTGCTGACTTTACTCACGTATTAGGAATCGTCCAATCATACCATATGTGGTATCAATAGAAAGCTGGATTCTTTCTGCCTTAGATAAATGCGACTTAACGACACGTCAAAATTTACTCAACCCTTCAATCATCGCCATTTCCGTTAAAAGATTGTATTTTTATGACCTAGCTATAGGGTCCCCGCCTTTTTCACTCATCAAACTTGACATACCTTTCAATTAACCAAGTATTTTGATTGGTTTAGAGCTGTGGGAATACTGCAGTTCTTTTTCTGTTTCTAGGTCAAACAACTTTATTTAGCTCAGGACCTGAAAATCGCGTCTACAGTATTCATTGTTCTTTTTTTTATTTCCGTAATAATAATTTTAAAAAAATAATTTTACTATTTTTACGCTAAACCTTCCGCGGACCCCCTGACGTTGTTCAGGGACCCCCAAATCAATTTTAAGTTTCCACGGACCCCCAGGGGGTCCGCAGGGACCACTTTGGGAACCACTGCTCTAAACCGTTCATTAATTAATTTTTGTTTGAAATGTCGTTTATGATAAGAGCAAAGTGAATGAATTCTGTTTTAATTATCAAATCTTTTTTTTCCTGTTTTAAAAATATCATTTTTTGTAATACAAAAATAACAGGTCTTTAAAAAAATTAATTTTATAAATAGTTCCTTTTTGTTTTAAAATTAGGACCAAAAGAACAACAACAAACATCCTATTAAAAATATTCACTTAAATGCTTAACGAAGTATTTTAGCAAGTTACATAGCGTTGCCTTTGGTATTTATTAAAAAAATCCGACCAGATCCGAATTCAGCCAGATTTATGAAGTGAAATGCGACCGCAGCCGAAGCCGGAGCGGATGTGTAAAAGTGGTTGATTTCCGGATTTTCTTAAGCTAGAGCTGTAATATTTATGTACATTTTTGACACCATCGGCCAAGCGAATTTGGCCGGATTTATGAAGTAAAATTCTGCCGGAGCTGCATTTGTAAAAATGTCTGAATTCTTGATTTCTGGAGCCGGAGCAGAAATCCGGTACACTCCTGGTATTTATGACTACTATAATAATACACTTAAAAACTTTGTTTCCTGAAACATTATAGATGATTTTACCACTAAATTTATTCCTTTAATTTTTATAAAACATCATTTTAACATGATAATATATCAATTGCAAGAAATTTTTTTTTAAAAATTTGCCGGATTTCCATTCAGTTGTTAATATCCGCCGTTTTAATTGTTTAGATGAAGGCACTAGGTTATGTATAAATATAATTATATATTCCTGAGTGCGTGTGCGCCTGTGTACCTTTGTGTGTGTTTGTCTGTGTAAAATTGATTTGATAAATTCATTAAAAGAAGTTGAATGCACCACATTAATGTAAGAGATGGCGAGCAAATCCAGAAAATTAGCGCATGTTTCCTGTCGTTTTATTATCCGCTAGAGAGAGTTAGTTTTGAAATAAAAAAAATTGGCATGTGAGATATCGTGCAAAAAAATATGATTCTCTAGGGTCACGAAGCCGCAAAAAAGATGTTGATGACCTTGGGATAAGTTTCGTAAACCTCATTGATTTGTCCGACCTCCAATCTCAATCTTCAACAAATGAAAAGATCACGTGTCAGTCATTAGCAGGTTACAATGAAACGACAGTACCCATCCGCATAGCCACGCATCGAGAATTCATGATTTATAAGTAAGGTCAGCCGAGGCTGCGCCGAGAGCAATAACAATAAAAAAAAAAAACACACCTTATATTGAAGTGAAGCTTAACAACGGAAGATCCATCTTTTTCGTTAGAGATTGGGGAGAGTTTTTATTGAGGTAGATTCCATTGATTATTCTGAAGCGGGGCAGTTGTGGGCGTCTGGGAGGTGGGGAGCGGAGGAAGACCAGAGGCAATATGCTGTTCATGGCGCATTGGTTTTTATTTCTTGCTTTTATTATTTATTTTATGGCTTTTTGGTTGACTTTTGACACTCGATCAGTGAATAAATTGCACTTCTTTTTATTTAATGATATGTTTTAAGCGATTTAGAGTAAAAGGAAAAGAAGACCTGTTAACTTTGTAATTATAGTTTAATTCTATTTAAAATTAGTAAAAAAAAAATAAATACCCGTTTAAAATACTTTAATTCAAGAATTTAGCATTTGAAGTCCATCCGCACCATTCAAGAAGTGGTTTCCCCAATGTCTTTATGGAAACAATGATGCTTTCCAAATACATGAATTGTTCCTATTTTATATTAAAAATAGAAACACAAAAATTATATCAATTTGAAAAAATTTATAAATGTACGAATGCTTAAGAATAATAAAATATTTATTGCTAATCAATAGTTAATATGATATTCCAGTTATGGATGAGATTTTTTTAAAAAAAAAAGTTGATTAAATTATTGAATTTAATCGACTTTTCCCTAATGTTACTGAATAAAATATAAGAATAAAATCTTAAGAGAAACCATTTAATATATGCGCAAACATAATCTCAGTAGATTTTTCTAATTGGGTGACAGCCAAACAGTTGTCAACGGGAGATATCGGACAGCCAAACAGTTGTCAACGGGAGATATCGGACAGCCAAACAGTTGTCAACGGGAGATATCAGACAGCCAAACAGTTGTCAACGGGAGATATCGGACAGCCAAACAGTTGTCAACGGGAAAAAATTTTCTGATTGAACCTCAAATGCAAAGGAAAATGTAGTATTCCATTTCATTTTGTAATTAGAAAAAAACATTTAACTTTTATCAGCAAAGGTTTTTATGAACAAAGAATATGTAAATGTTATAAATATAGTTTAATACGATTTCTAATCAACACTATTCTGAAAAAAAAATTTCGAATGTCAATTCATTAGCATTAATTTTGTAAGTGAATTTGGCCGTTGGCTTTGTGTATAAGACTACTTTATAGGTCAACCGGTTCCATGCGTTTGTTACAAGAAGAAAAGATAAGTTTTATTCATATCAGCAAATATTTTTTAAAGTTTTTTTTTTTTTTTCAGTATAGAGAATTGTGAAAAAGATCCAAACTGCTTTCCTTACAGTTGAACAAACTTCAAGCATCCACTAATAAAAACAAGTTGACCGAATGAGTAGAGAACAGCTTTAATGAGGTTTAGACTGAAAACAAAATGTAAATACAATAAGTAGGTATATACGATGGGAAAAGATATGCTAGAGTCCATTATTTAATGAAGAGGAAAAACAGCCAAAAAATATTTTATAAAACACAAATTGAAATAACAATAAAACAGGTCATGCCTTTGAGCCGTGGATAGAATAACTAGTGGAAGAAGATGGTGTTTAGGTTGAAAGCACAGCAAAAATAAGGACGCTTCGGTTCAACGCATTCGTCATCAAACAATATAAATACAAGATATGAGTTACTATTAATAAATCATTCAATGTTCCCCCGATCAACACAGACTTTTTCTTTTGGCTTTATGGGAAAAAACGACGCTTTGCAAATGAATGAAGAAGAAAAACAAATACTCAAAGATGGGCAGAAACAAGATCACTCTCTTATTTTTAACAACAAAAATTCTTAAAAACTCCAACTCTTTTCAAGTCATAATATTCTGTTATAGCACCCAGGCACGAAACAATTTGTTACAGAGGTGTGTCAGTTTCAACAGCTCCGTGTGCTTACATGGGAGAAGTTCTCGCGTTGATCCAATTCACTTATTGCTATTATCTAATGGGTCGTTAAGCTCTGAGCACCGTACGCCAGACCCACGGAGGTTTCCATCGCTATTGAAAGAAAAAAAAACAGAAATCAATTGACAAGGAAAAGGAGGAAAGTGCATTGCAAGTGTTAAACATGTTTTCAGATAGGGTGTGTAGATGACTGGAGTTGGTGTATGTAGATGACTGGAAGTGGTGTATGTAGATGACTGGAGTTGGTGTATGTAGATGACTGGAGTTGGTGTATGTAGATGACTGGAGTTGGTGTATGTAGATGATTGGAGTTGGTGTATGTAGATGACTGGAGTTGGTGTATGTAGATGACCGGAGTTGGTGTATGTAGATGACCGGAGTTGGTGTATGTAGATGACTGGAGTTGGTGTATGTAGATGACTGGAGTTGGTGTATGTAGATGACTGGAGTTTGTGTATGTAGATGACTGGAGTTGGTGTATGTAGATGACTGGAGTTGGTGTATTTAGATGACCGGAGGAGGTGTGTGTAGATTACCGGAGTTGGTGTATGTAGATGACCGAAGTTGGTGTATGTAGATGACTGGAGTTG
>MUZC01001390.1:701391-739015 GCA_002072015.1 Radix auricularia
GGAGTTGGTGTATGTAGATGACCGGAGTTGGGGATGTAGATGACAGGAGTTGGTGTATGTAGATGACCGGAGTATGTGTATGTAGATGACTGGAGTTGGTGTATGTAGATGACCGGAGTTGGTGTAAGTAGATGACTGGAGTTGGTGTATGTAGATGACTGGATTTGATGTATGTAGATGACTGGAGGTGGTGTATGTAGATGACTGGAGTTGGTGTATGTAGATGACTGGAGGTGGTGTATGTAGATGACTGGAGTTGGTGTATGTAGATGACTGGAGTTGGTGTATGTAGTTGACTGGAGTTTATGTATGTAGATGACGGGAGGTGGTGTATGTCGATGACTGGAGTTGGTGTATGTAGATGACCGGAGTTGGTGTATGTAGATGACTGGAGTTGGTGTATGTAGATGACTGGAGTTGGTGTATGTAGATGACTGGAGTTGGTGTATTTAGATGACTGGAGTTGGTGTATGTAGATGACTGGAGTTGGTGTATGTAGATGACTGGAGTTGGTGTATGTAGATGACCGGAGTTGGTGTATGTAGATGACCGGAGTTGGTGTATGTAGATGACCACAGTTGGTGTATGTAGATGACTGGAATTTGTGTTTGTAGATGACTGGAGTTGGTGTATGTAGATGACCGGAGTTGGTGTATGTAGATGACCGGAGTTGGTGTATGTAGATGACTGAAGTTGGTGTATGTAGATGACTGGAGTTGGTGTATGTAGATGACTGGAGATGGTGTATGTAGATGACCGGAGGTGGTGTATGTCGATAACCGGAGTTGGTGTATGTAGATGACCGGAGTTGGTGTATGTAGATGACCGGAGGTGGTGTATGTAGATGACTGGAGTTGGTGTAATTAAATTACCGGAGGTGGTGTGTGTAGATGACTGGAGTTGGTGTATGTAGATGACTGGAGTTGGTGTATGTAGAAGACCGGAGGTGGTGTATGTAGATGACTGAAGTTGGAGTATGTAGATGACCGGAGTTGGTGTATGTAGATGACCGGAGGTGGTGTATGTAGATGACTGGAGTTGGTGTATGTAGATGACCGGAGTTGGTGTATGTAGATAACCGGAGTTGGTGTATGTAGATGACCGGAGTTGGTGTATGTAGATGACTGAAGTTGGTATATGTAGATGACTGGAGTTGATGTATGTAGATGACCAAAGGTGGTGTATGTCGATGACCGGAGTTGGTGTATGTAGATGACCGAAGTTGGTGTATGTAGATGACTGGAGTTGGTGTATGTAGATGACTGGAGTTGGTGTATGTAGATGACTGAAGTTGGTGTATGTAGATGACCGGAGGTGGTGTATGTAGATGACTGGAGTTGGTGTATGTAGATGACCGGAGTTGGTGTGTGTAGATGACTGGGGGTGGTGTATGTAGATGACTGGAGTTGGTGTATTTAGATGACCGGAGGAGGTGTGTGTAGATTACCGGAGTTGGTGTATGTAGATGACCGAAGTTGGTGTAAGTAGATGACTGGAGTTGGTGTATGTAGATGACTGGAGTTGGTGTATGTAGATGACCGGAGGTGGTGTATGTAGATGACTGAAGTTGGTGTATGTAGATGACCGGAGTTGGCGTATGTAGATGACCGGAGTTTGTGTATGTAGATGACCGAAGTTGGTGTATGTAGATGACTGGAGTTGATGTATGTAGATGACCGGAGGTGGTGTATGTCGATGACCGGAGTATGTGTATGTAGATGACTGGAGTTGGTGTATGTAGATGACTGGAGTTGGAATATGTAGATGACCGGAAATGGTGTATGTAGATGACTGGAGTTGGTGTATGTAGATGACTGGAGTTGGTGTATGTAGATGACCGGAAATGTGGTGTATGTAGATGACTGAAGTTGGTGTATGTAGATGACCGGAGTTGGTGTATGTAGATGACCGGAGGTGGTAAAAGTAGATGACTGGAGTTGGTGTATGTAGATGACCAGAGTTGGTGTATGTAGATAACCGGAGTTGGTGTATGTAGATGACCGGAGTTGGTGTATGTAGATGACCGAAGTTGGTGTATGTAGATGACTGGAGTTGGTGTATGTAGATGACCAGAGGTGGTGTATGTCGATGACTGGAGTTGATGTATTAAGATGACCGAAGTTGGTGTATGTAGATGACTGGAGTTGATGTATGTACATGACCGGAGGTGGTGTATGTCGATGACCGGATTTGGTGTATGTAGATGACTGGAGTTGATGTATGTAGATGACTGGAGATGATGTATGTAGATGACCGGAGATGGTGTATGTCGATGACCGGATTTGGTGTATGTAGATGACCGAAGTTGGTGTATGTAGATGACTGGAGATGATGTATGTAGATGACCGGAGGTGGTGTATGTCGATGACCGGATTTGGTGTATGTAGATGACCGAAGTTGGTGTATGTAGATGACTGGAGTTGATGTATATAGATGACCGGAGTTGGTGTATGTCGATGACCGGAGTTGGTGTATGTAGATGACTGGAGTTGGTGTATGTAGATGACTGGAGTTGGTGTATGTAGATGACTGGAGTTGGTGTATGTAGATGACTGGAGTTGGTGTATGTATATGACTGGAGTTGGTGTATGTAGATGACCGGAGTTGGGGATGTAGATGACAGGAGTTGGTGTATGTAGATGACCGGAGTATGTGTATGTAGATGACTGGAGTTGGTGTATGTAGATGACTGGAGTTGGTGTATTTAGATGACTGGAGTTGGTGTATGTAGATGACCGGAAATGTGGTGTATGTAGATGACTGAAGTTGGTGTATGTAGATGACCGGAGTTGGTGTATGTAGATGACCGGAGGTGGTAAATGTAGATGACTGGAGTTGGTGTATGTAGATGACCAGAGTTGGTGTATGTAGATAACCGGAGTTGGTGTATGTAGATGACCGGAGTTGGTGTATGTAGATGACCGAAGTTGGTGTATGTAGACGACTGGAGTTGATGTATGTAGATGACCGGAGGTGGTGTATGTCGATGACTGGAGTTGATGTATGTAGATGACCGAAGTTGGTGTATGTAGATGACTGGAGTTGATGTATGTAGATGACCGGAGTTGGTGTATGTAGATGACCGGAGTTGGTGTATTTAGATGACCGAAGTTGGTGTATGTAGATGACTGGAGTTGATGTATGTAGATGACCGGAGGTGGTGTATGTCGATGACCGGATTTGGTGTATGTAGATGACCGAAGTTGGTGTATGTAGATGACTGGAGATGATGTATGTAGATGACCGGAGATGGTGTATGTTGATGACCGAAGTTGGTGTATGTAGATGACAGGAGTTGGTGTATGTAGATGACCGGAGGTGGTGTATGTCGATGACTGGAGTTGATGTATGTAGATGACTGGAGTTGATGTATGTAGATGACCGAAGTTGGTCTATGTAGATGACCGGAGTTGGTGTATGTAGATGACTGGAGGTGGTGTATGTAGATGACCGGAGGTGGTGTATGTCGATTACCGGAGTTGGTGTATGTAGATGACCGGAGTTGGTGTATGTAGATGACCGAAGTTGGTGTATGTAGATGACTGGATGTGGTGTATGTAGATGACCGGAGTTGCTGTATGTAGATGACTGGAGTTGGTGTATGTAGATGACTGGATTTGGTGTATGTCGATGACCGGAGTTGGTGTATGTAGATGACTGCAGTTGGTGTATGTAGATGACTGGAGTTGGTGTATGTAGATGACCGGAGTTGGTGTATGTAGATGACTGGAGATGGTGTATGTAGATGACCGGAGTTGGTGTATGTAGATGACTGGAGATTTTGTATGTAGATGACCGGAGGTTGTGTATGTAGATGACTTGAGTTGGTGTATGTAGATGACTGGAGTTGGTGTATGTAGATGACAAGATTTGGTGTATTAGATGACTGGAGTTGGTGTATGTAGATGACCGGATTTGGTGTATGTAGATGACTGGAGTTGGTGTATGTAGATGACCGGAGTGTCTGTATGTAGATGACTGGAGTTGGTGTATGTAGATGACTGGAGTTGGTGTATGTAGATGACCGGAGTTGGTGTATGTAGATGATCGGAGTTGGTGTATGTAGATGACCGGAGTTGGTGTATGTAGATGACTGGAGTTGGTGTATGTAGATGACCGGAGGTGGTGTGTAGATGACTGGAGGTGGTGTGTAGATGACCGGAGGTGGTAAATGTAGATGACCAGAGGTGGTGTGTCGATGACCGGAGGTGGTGTGTAGATGACCGGAGGTGGTGTGTAGATGACCGGAGGTGGTGTGAAGATGACCGGAGGTGGTGTGTAGATGACCGTAGGTGGTGTATGTAGATGACCGGACGTGGTGTTTGTAGATGACCGGAGTTGGTGTTTGTAGATGACCGGACGTGGTGTATGTAGATGACTGGACGGGGTGTATGTAGATTACCGGAGGTGGTGTGTCGATGTCCGGAGCTGGTGTGTAGATGACCGCAGGAGGTGTGTAGATGACCGCAGGTGGTGTGTAGATGACCGGAGGTGGTGTATGTAGATCTCCGGTTGTGATGTATGTAGATGACCGGAGGTGGTAAATGTAGATGACCAGAGGTTGTGTGTCGATGACCGGAGCTGGTGTGTAGATGACCGCAGGTGGTGTGTAGATGAACGGAGGTTGTGTATGTAGATGTCCGGACGTGGTGTATGTAGATGACCGGACGTGTTGTATGTAGATGACCAGATGTGGTGTATGTAGATGACCGAAGTTCGTTTGGATTACCGTAGGGACGGTGGGTTGGAGGCTGGAGAATAAAAGAAAAATAAGAAGAGATTTTGCAAAAATATAAACTCTAAATGATTGCATCGACAATGTTCTTTGTCTGAATGATCACATTTATGTATATTATCTTTACTTCAACAGAAATTGTAGGTTATTTTATGAAGCACTATGACAAGAATTTTTTAAAGTATATTTTTTATACATTGAAAGTTAATTTATGACACCCACACACATGTATACAATATATATATATTTATTTATATCTCATCTTGACTCAAATGGCAAGAGAAAGTCCCCAATACAGAGGTCCTGGCTCAAGCAAGCAGGAGCAGCATTTCAGCCATACTAAGCCAAAGCCTCCGTTGACTTAGACATGTCAAGAGAATGCAAACTATTCTAAAGATGTGCTATACAGAAAGCTGGCAACAGGGAAAAGGTCGGTTGGTCGGCCATGTCTCAGATACACGGACATATGCAGGTGAGACATAAAAGTAGCCAACATTGACATACAAAACTGGGAAAACCTGGCTGAGGATAGGACCACGTGGCGGGCTATAGGGAAAGAAGGATCACTATAAGCAGAGGAACAAACTTGGAAAGAATCAGTTGGAAAAAGAGCGAGGAGAAAGGCAAGGGAACATTGCCACTGCATTCTTTGTGTGACGTGCAGAAGAGATTGCCACTCAAGGATTGGTCTCATCAGCCACACCAAGAGCTGCATATAATAAAGATAAATCTATCGTCTTTCGTAGACGGACAGATGCCATATATTGATATATATATATACCGGTATATAGTTCATTTATTTATAAAGTGGTATTTCCGTATACCTCTGCTTGGTATAAGTCGGAGTTGGTATACGTTCTCTGTTGACGCTATACATTTTGCTCGGTATGCGACCTGTGTTTGAAATACGACCATCGTAACTTGAGCCGATTTCCCCTCTCCCCTCGTCACATGACATCACAAAAAGTTAGACCCCCTCAAACATGACTTCTCAAATCTGCGCCCCATCGCAAATAAAGTAATTTTTATTTAATTTAATTTTAAAGTAAAACGAGGATGTTTCACATCACTTTATTGTCCTTAAAGTTTGTATTTATTGTGAGGCTGCACTCGTAAATCACAGCACGTTTGAAGCCATTTAAATGCCATTAAATAAATTGTAAGCAATCAAATATTAAAGTCGAACGTCTGTATTTAAAGGTTCGCGTTTTTTAAGGGGATGACGCAATTCTTAAACATCCCACTCCCCCATGTCACAAATGTGTGACACCCTCCACCCCCATGTCTATCGCTTCACGTCATTTATCGACGGCTCCTTTGATTCAAGGTACGCATCCTGCATGCGCAGGACCGGCATTAGGCCACAGCAACCGATGCGGCCGCAGTGGGCCCCGCACTTTCACAGGCCCTGCAATTTTATATACACCTTCTATCTTAAATTTCTCTCATTATCATCAATAATTTCTCATTCCTATCCAGAATAGGCCCCGCGTAATCCGTTTCGCATACATAGGTGTTTGGGTCATCGCAATTGTTAAACCGACCCTGCGCATGCGTAACTTGTACACCACGTGATACTCAAGTATGTTAGTACGGAAGTTGATAACCATGCAATAAAAAGTTGCGCAAAAAATTTCCCAGTGATTTTTGTGTTTTTCTCGAAAATTAGGATTAAATTCACTTAACATGAGTTGTAAGAAAAATAATGATAGGACACAGAGCAACTAAAAAATTTGTAGGGTCTCCCTGGAGTTGAAAGAAAAAGAGGTTGGTGTAAAGTATACAATTAGCTTTACATATCTGGGACTCAATTGCAGCATACCGAACTCGGAGATCGACAATTTCTATGATTGTGGAATAACAAAAACTTAAATAGTCAAATAATGAAATGGGATGATGACTTTTAGAGATACAAAGATCAGGGACGTGTGAGCATGTTAAAAATTGTTTTTGATCTGGATAACAGGAAAACAAAAACAAAAATCGTCTAAGTTCTTTTATTTCTGTATTTTAGTATGAAGTAATGTTTAAAGTATTTTATTCAAGCATGTCAATAAATGTATAAAACGTAAATAACAATATAATTTTTTTTCGTGTGAACGGATTAATCATTTTTCTCTGTTTCTTCTGGAAACAAAAATAGGCTTTAAATTCGTCCAAGGTGATATAAACCCGAGAGTCTGGAACTGATTAAGGACGTATACCGAGGTACCACTTTATGTTCACATATGCGTTGATTAAACGAGTGGAAAGCCATATGGCATTGAAGTATCCTCAAAGGCTACATGCCGACTATATTGAAAGAGTTCTTCTCTACATTCATAGCAGATCCTTTATAATCCTAAACGATGTTCACAAAAAGAATAAATACTTCTAAGAATTAAGACTTATATATAAAATATTCCTCAAATGTGTAGGTTTTTGGAAGACACACCCATAGTAACCATCATACATAACAAAGCCAGAATAAGATGGACAGACACCTGGAAAAAATGCAAACTTAAAGGACAGTGAAGACAGAGAGTTAGAAGGCAAACAGGCCATAGTAACCATCATACATAACAAAGCCAGAATACGATGGACAGATATCAACTTGTATGACAGCGAAGACAAACAGAGAGGTAGAAGGCTAAAAGGCCGACCAAGAACAAGATGAATGGACAAGGTCCAGTAAGACCCTCAGCTGCTGGTGGTCCGGCCTTGACGACCAAATGTCACTGATCGGTTTTAGTAGAGGAGAGGGTTTTGGGCAGGCCAGGGCTCTACAAACGGTGGGCTGAAGCTCAAAAAATTTCTTCAAAGCTGTTTTTTTTTGTTTTTTGTTTTTTTTTTTTTAAATTTTCTATTTTAAAATAGAAATGTTAAATACTAAAACTAAGTTTAGGACAGAGAGGTAATTTTGTTATTATATTTTCCGTGAAGATATTTCTGGCATTTATAATAAAATCAGAGTCTCCTAAGAAACGTTTAAAGTTTCCACAAAAAGTTAACTTGTAACTTATAAAATTTATTTTAAAAACATAATTCCTACTTTCGAGTATAGCTCACGGAAAAAAATAATTTTTCATTGAAAATTTAATATATAAAATTTAGACTATAACTAATATTTTTTCTCAGGTAATCACACAATAAGGCGATCTAAAATCATTACACGTTTCTACATCTTTAAATAAGAGAAATCCCAGAAATTAAATTTTCATATAAGTTATTGATTCGTCGAAGATCACAAGTAGCAAATATGCAGAATTATAATGCATCTAAAGTCTAATATTCTAAAGTCTCTTAGTTTAACATAATTATGTATGAAGATATTTTTTCCGTTAAAATTAACGAATATTTTCTTGTGACTACCCAATATTTAGAAACAGTTTGTTGTAAAAATGTCTTTTGATAGATTTATTTTCCTCGCACAAATTTTTAATGAACCCTTTCACATTTACAATATTTTTTTTCCTTGTAATCTCCCACCTTCAATTTCTAGTCTAGCACCAAGCGATGATTTAAAGTGAATGTACACAAGCCCCACAATTTCCAATAACAATCTCACGAAGGGACACGTTCGCATTTGTCCGCTCAGCACTAGCCGGTACCGGCCTTATTTAACAGGGACATTACTCTGTGTGGTGCTGTCTGATACTCCCATTTCTGAGAGCATACAGAGATTGAGAAGAGGGGGAGAGAGAGAGAGAGCGAGAGAAAGAAGGATTGAGATAGAAGAAGGATAGAGAGAAAAAAAAGAGAAAAAAAAAGAGTGACATTGGGAAGGGGATGCGGTGGATGAAGGGAGGTGACCCGAGGGGTGGGAGAGCGGGTTGGCAGGCGTTTGTGGGGGAAGGAGGAGGGGAAGAGACAGGCCGGGGTGAAGAGAGAGATGGCGAGGGAAAGTAACGCAGGGCCCTGTTGGTCTCGCCTACATCAGCTGCACGGAGGCAGCCCGTGAGGGATGATGTGGCGAAGATCCCGATTACTGATCTGCTTCACACACAAAAATGCACTAGTCAATCTCAAGGGTTAAAGACGCTATCGTAGATGACACGTTTCGCAATTATATTTTCGCTCTTGATTCGTCGAAAACCTGATCCGGATTCTGTCCACGTTTCCGTAAATCTACGGTGTTTGGCAGGAATTCCGTTTTCACGATCCGATGTTCTGTGCAACATGTGTAGTAGATTTGAAAATGGTCGGCTATTCACGGATTAAGTGGGCTCCTGGAAGCACATTATTCCAGAATTATTGGATGCTTTGTTGTTGATATTACATCACCGCTAGAATTATATTCCTTTATTATGTCTACCATTATTTAGTGCATGATGTATAGTGAGACAGTACAAGATGGGAAGTTCACGATGTTATTATTATTAGCAATGAATGTGTTTACAGAAAGCGAAGATCTTTTATACGTAAGTAGATCTATACTATTGTTTTTTTCTAATGAAGAATTTTCTATTGCAATAGTTTGTCATCATTTAAACTGTCTTATCTCATCTTAGTATTTAAAGACGTCCGTTCTATGAGGACGATTATTTCCTCCTACTAAAATTTAAATATAATGCTAACCGTTTGAACGAAATATATTTTTAAAAATCCCTTTACAATATATAATCGCTAATTATTGTAATAGCGTGACTATCTGTTTAAGTCTGACAATATACAACTCATCTAGACTCAATGTGCTAATATTTTTTACGACAAAAGAGTAGAGCAAGTTATTACTTTAAAATAATGCTGGTAAAAATTTCAAATCCAATAAATGACCAATAGGAATTAATGTGATGAAAACAAAATTCTCAATAAAAAATATGTAATAAGCTTTGTTTCAATAATAAGCTGGAAAATGTCCATGAAATATAAGGCATAAACCGTGAGCGGTAATTTATTGATAACACCGTTCTATAATAGTCGTTCATAAGTTGGCAATAATATGTTTTTAAAAAAAATTGGTTTATTATATATACACGCGTAATGTAGTAATGCAAACTTACATGACATATCATAACACCTATTTGAAAGTCAAACAATCATTTTTATATATAAATTGTCTTAGTGATTGAGAATCAGATCCCTTCTTAGTTTAACTGCCTTGTTTTATCATTCATACATTTCTTTTCTTTAAAAAGGATATTGGTATCTTTTTTTCCAATTCATTTACGTATGGTAAGTAGCAGTTTAGTTTCTGTAGAAGACGCAGTTTCTACAGAAACTAAACTGCTACTTACCATACGTAAATGAATTGGAAAAAAAAAATTCATTTACGTATGGTAAGTAGCAGTTTAGTTTCTGTAGAAGACGCAGTTTAAACATCTATGACTTTAAATAATTGCACCCTAGCAATATGAGGCACCGTACAATTTGATAACTAACATATCTTGTTCAGGTGTGCTCGACATTATTTTGGTGTCCGTATTTCCAACTGTCTCGACATGGCCTGACCCTAGTTTACTCTGGTCTCAGCGGTCATCGATTTGTCAGCAAAGCCTTTTAGGGGACAACTTAAAAATAAAATCTCCTTCTGATGGATTTTTCAAACTTGTTTTCTTAGGTTATTTTTAAACACGTCTCATGCAATTAAATTATTTATTTTAAAAAAAACAGACTAAAAATGTAAAATGGGCTATAAATACAATATAAATACAATTGATGGGCAATTAAAAAAAAATGAATTTGACTAATCAGAAATGAATTCGATATGCTATCAATATAAAAAATTTAAAATGGTAGTCTCACTTCTGACCTTAACAGGCATATAATTTATTCTTACTGCAAGCACATTTCAATAATATGTTTTAATATATTTAAAGAAAAATGAAAAAAAAATGTAAATCTATATGACATTAGTGACATTGGAATATCAATAACTGAATCTGTACTGTACACATATTGCCTCACTACTGAAATACAGTCGATATCCACCAGCTTAAAATGAGTTGAAACCATGTGCACCCCTAGTCAAGCCGCTAGCATTGAGACACACACCGTCAGTAACCGCAGGAATGGAAATCAACTTGTTGGTTTAAAACACAATTGGGTAGAGTAGTGGAGAGAGCAGTACACAAGTTTACTGGGGCATCTATGACACGGATAAACCTTGGGATAGTTTGCCCTACCAGTGGCAGCTTAAAAGGCTCCGTCGGACACAATCGTCGTGCCGTTAGCCAGAAGAACATGGTATCGATTGTTTGTGACCGTGTCTGATGCAGCCATCTTTACCGGCTGTCACAGTCACGTGGCTACTTCCTCTTACACGTAATGGGCATGTCTAACGAAAAGAGTGGGGGTGGTTTATATAGAAGCGATGGGGGAGATTAAATTACTTAATTTCTTGATCTGAGGCTCTGCGAAGGTATTTGAATTGCTTGCTCAGCACTATTCCATTCATAGTCTCATTTTTTATGTATTTATTTTGTTTTAGTATGGGGGCTAACACGTTTATCTATCTATCTATCTATCTATCTATCTATCTATCTATCTATCTATCTATCTATCTATCTATCTATCTATCTATCTATCTGTCTGTCTGTCTCTCTCTATATGTAATGCATATTTGTTAAAAACCTATAAATTAATATAGATCAATCACGGTTATTGCACGGAAGTTGTTGAAAATTTCTTACGACATGTTCATTTTAAATTTACAGTCCTTTATTGCAAAAACGACATTTGCTATAATAATAATAATACATTGGTAATTTATATAGCGCTTTATCCCAGTATGGAGCTGGGCTCACAGCGCTTTACATGAAGATAATAACATACATATATTAATTAAATAAACATTCATATCGTAATAACCACATAAATGAAGATACGTTATACAGCAGCTATGTTAATCATTAAAAGAAAGTTTCATTAATTTGGAAACTAAATTTTGAAAAGATGTGTCATGAGTTCAGTCTTGAAGGACTTAGCAGTTGAAATATTACGGATGAGTAATTGTAGAGAATTCCATTGTTTGGCTGCACAAAAAGAGAATGACCTTTCGCCAAATGTTTTAGTTCTTGCCTTAGGAACACAGAGAATGCGTGTGTCTGCAGAAGAGTGTAGCTGACGACTTGGTGAGTAGACCGACAGAAGTTCATTAAGATAGGAAGGACATGAGTCAGAAAAGAAGTTGTGACACAGATAGGCCATTTTGTAATCAATTTGGGCTTGTATGGGTAGCAAATGAAGCAGGTAAAGTAGCGGAGTAACATGGTCATGTTTTTTTCCCTTTAGATCTAATCTAGCAGCTGAATTTTGAACTCTCTGTAGTTTTTCAATGCATTGTTTTGGCGCACCTGACAGAAGAGAATAGCAGCAATCAATAGGAACTAGAACAAGAGCTCAGACTAGAGGATTTGTTGCACTATCTGTTAAGTAATGACGGATTGAGCTGATCTGACGAAGGGCAGAATATGCAGAGTGACAGATGTGATTGATGAAGTTGTTGGTAGACATGTTGTTAGAAACAATATAGCCAAGATTCGTGTGTAAAAACTGTGGCAAAGACTGTCACTCAAGGATAGGACTGCACAGTCACTCGAGGAAATGCAACCCAACCCAACGGTGATGCACCATCGTCTCGCGAGACGGAAGGATGCCGGACAGCCAAGATTCCTAGTCGATGTTGTGAACATTATATCAGAACTATCCACCTGAATAGAATTCGGAAGAGTCAAAGTACTGCGTGATTTATTGTTACAGAATAGCAGTGCTTCTGTCTTATTATCATTCAGCTTGAACTTGCTTAAAGTCATCCAAGACTTGACCTGACCAATGCACTCCTGCATCAATTGGACAGTGAATTCAATATCAGAGGAATCAGTGTGATTGTAAAGTTGAGTATCATCTGCAAAATCATTGGCTTTTAACTCAATGCTTTTCGAGCAAAAGAAGTAGTGGCCTTGTATATAGCACGAAAAGTAGCGGACAGAAATGTAACCATGAGGCACACCATAAACCAAGTCAGCTCGGTAAGAGATACAGCCATCTACTGATACCACCTGTGATCTGTTAGATAGGTATTATGGAAACCAAGCCAGAACTGAGTCTAAAATTACAAAACAATTTTCCGGGGTTTTTAGCAATGTTTGATGGTCTACCGTGTCAAAAGCAGCACTAAAATCTAAGAGAACCAATATAGAGATTTTCCCACTGTCTAGTGCGAGTAGGAGGTCATTTGTTACCTTTAACAGGGTGGTCTCTGTGCTGTGAGGTCTGTAGGCCGACTGATTGGGACTTAGAAGAGTGTTGTTGTTAAGATAAGAAAAAAACTTGTTTTAAGACAAGTTTTTCAATGACCTTATATATAATAATATTGGATACATATCAATAGTTGTTTAAATTGTTTTGCTCTAACGCATGTTTTTTCATCAAGGGATTTGTTACTGCAGATTTACATTGCGTTGGCAAAGTACCAAATGTTGGACTTGCATTTGCTGTATGTATTGTTGATAGTAAGTGATCTAATCACTCAAGAAATAATGGAGTGGGGATTGGATCAAGAGAACATGACGTTTGTTTAGATTTTAGAATAACATCTTTGACCTCATTTTCCGTGACAGGGTGGAACATTTCAAAGCTTGACCTCACAGCAAATGAGGGAGACACATTATGGGGGAGGGGTAACATCATTCTGTCCAGCTGAGCCCTAATTTCGGCAATTTTGTTTGTACAAAAATTACAAAATATATCTCGTTGCAGAGGGAAGGACAAAACAACAAAATCTTAATATAGAAACCTCATCAAACATTTGACCAGCCATGGAACATGTTTAAGAATGTGATCTTTGAGAAAGCTTTACTCTTCTTTGATTGAGACCCGTTGATAGATGTGGTTTATTGACAGATCATTGTGGTATCCTCAATTAGATGTCTGATACAATGGGAATAGAGGAAGGAGAGAACAGAACAGGCGTCATCTTAGGGGATTGGAAACAATTGCTCCCTAATAAGCGACAGCTCGGAACGTGCAGATATTTTGACTGACTGTGTGCAGCAGTTTGGAATTTAAGCGGAGAAAATGACGTTGAATATTGCACAAAAATTGATGCTGTGCAAATGTGCACACGAGTTGTTTTTTTGTTTTTGTTTTTTTAAATTTTCACACGTACCAACGAACCTGAGAGAGAACATTGGTGGTAATTAGGGAGACGTTGGGCTGTTGAAAGACGATGGTGTCAAGTGAAGGAGGAATGGAAGTGAAGGGGCGGGATTAAATGGCAACATGTAAGTGGTCTTGGAATAGGTTTAATTGGAAGGCATAGAAGAGGAATGCTGAGAATATTTAGACAGTGTTTTGATAACAGAAAGAAAAATTTGTTATTCTTAATGTTAAAGGATCTTTATGTATAATTCACGTAAACGACCACGTGTCAATGAGCATGACGATTGACCCCCGCTGGGGTCGAAAAATCACAGTGGGCAAGCGGAGTGGGATGAAAAGAAAAAAATTGGGGGGAGTGTTGTGGAAATAATGCTTCTTGGGTTCACTTCAGTTGTTTCTTACAGAATAACGTATGTTTCGTAGTGTAGTGGTTATCGCGTCCGCCTAACAACCAGAAAGTCCTGGTTTCTATTCCCAGAGGACACAATTTTAAAACAAATTAATTGCGCTTTTTTCTGCCTCTTCCTTTGCCCCCCTTTTTTTTGCGAACGTTACCAACGCTAGAGTTGGAAAATCACAGTATATGATTGGCACGGGACGGTAGTAAAGGGTGGGTGGGGGCAGGTAACAACAACCGCTGTGCACAGATCTCCATGTTTACTCGCTTATTTCATTACTTCGTGTTGCAGTTCGTGTCTGTTCTCTCACCCCCCCCCCCCCCGTTCATTGCCTTATCTATGATGAGCAAGTCTGCATCGTATGCTACGCCACGGGTCAACTTTTATATCAAGGACTAGCATTTTACCCGCGCTTTGCTGCGGTAAATTAGGATTTTAGTTATTGAAAAATGCGTCTTTTTATGTAGCTAATTGTGAGAAATAAACTATATTTATGCAATCGTCCTTATAGTGGGAAAGGATTTAATATTTTTTGCCTCTTACCATCACGGTAGTGTACTCAACAACTTCCCAAAGTTTCAAGCTTCTATTTACACGGAAGCTTGGAGAATTAATGTTGATTTAGTTTTATATAGCCCATTTCAGGGGGAAAAAAAGGTTTTGGGCTCCCGGCCACCAATGAGTGGAAATTTTAACATTTTATATAATTACTTTCCTTATTACCATCGCGGGCTGTTACTAAACAACTACAGAAGGCTTTATACTTTTACCTACACAGGAAATGGGAGGAGCAGTAATTTTCAGTTTTTAATAGCTGATTTAATAGAAAAACTACATTAGGGCCCCCGGCATGCAGAAAGTGATAATTTAAATATATATTCACCTGTTACCATCGAAGAAGTGTACTCAACAACTTCCCAAAGTTTAAAGTTGTACATACTTGGCACAAAGGACAAAGAGGGATTTTCGATTTTTACAGATAAAGAGAAATAGTTTTGGGGCCCCCAGCCCCAAATAATTTGGAATTTTCAAGTTATTTTTCGTCATGAGATGGTATTCAACGACCTCCCATATTTACATGCTCCTACCTACACGGGAAGTTGGAGAATTAGTAATGATTGAGTGAGTGAGTGCATTAAAAACTATATTTGGACCCGAGGCCCCCAGTAAGGTAAATTTAAATATTTTTTCCCCTGCTACCATCGTGGAAGTGTATTTAAGAACCCCCTCCCCAAAGTTGCACGCCTTTAGCTATTTGGGAAATAAGAGAATTATAAATTTTCAATTTTTATATAGCTCATATAAGAGGAAAAAAAACGGTTTTAGTGCCCGGCCCCCAATAGTGTGTATTTCAAAATTCTTTTACACCAACTTTCGTCGTGAGAGGGTACTCAACAACTTCCCAAAATTTAATGCTCTTACCTACACTGAAAATTGGAGAATTAGTGATGAGTCGGTTTTTAATATTAAAAAAACTATATTTGGGCCCACGGCCCCCAAGAGAGGGAATTTTAACATTCTTTTTTGCCAATTTTCGTTGGGAGCGTGTACTCAAAACATTGCCAAAGTTTTATGCTCCTACCTACACGGGAAATAGGAAAATTGGTAATTTCTCAATTTTTATAGAGCCAAAATAAGGAAAAAAAAATGTTTTAGGCCCCCCGACCCCACATGAGCGAGATTTAAAAAATTATTTTTCGCCAATTTTTGTCGTGAGAGGGTACCCAACAACTTCCCAAAATTTGATGCTCCTACCTACACGGAAAATAGGAGAATTAGTTATGAGTCAGTTTATAATAGAGGAAAAACTATATTTGGGCCCCCCGGCCCCCCATGAGAGGGAGTTTAAAACATTTTTTACAATTTTCGTCGGGAACGTGTACTCAAAGATTTTCCAAAGTTTCATGCTTCTGCCTATACGGGAAATAGGAGAATTAGTGATTTTCAATTTTTATATGGCTTATATAAGGAAAAGAAAAACGTTTTGGGTACCCCGGCCCCCATTAGTGGGAATTTTTTTTTCTCAAATTATTGTCGAGGGCACGTACTCAACAAATTTCCAAAGTTTCATGCTCCTACCTACACGGGAAATAGGAAAATTGTTGATTTTATTTTTTTATAGAGCACATATAAGGAAAAAATGTTTTTTGGGCCCCCGGCCCCACTTAAGCGAGATTTGTAAAATTCTTTTTCGCCAATTTTCGTCCTTAGAAGGTACCCAACAATTTCTCAAAATTACATGCTCCTAACTTCATTGGAAGTTGAAGAATTAGTGATGAGTTGGTTTTTAATATAAGAAAAACTATATTTGGGCCCCCGGTCCCACATGAGAGGGAGTTTTAACATTTTTTGGACCAATTTTTGTCGGGAGCGTGTACTCAAAAAATTTCCAAGGTTTCATGCTTCTACCTACACAGGAAATAGGAAAATTGTTGATTTTCAAGTTTAAAAGGCCCATATAGGAAAAAAATGTTTTTGGGCCCCCGGCCCCACATGAGCGAGATTTTTAAAATATTTTTTCGCCAATTTTCGTCGTAAGAATGTACTTAACAACTTCCTAAAGTTTCATGCTTCTACTTACACGGGAAGTTGGAGAATTAGTGATGAATCAGTGAGTCAGTCAGTCAGGGCTTTCCCTTTTATTAGTATAGATATATTAAGATTGGCTCTTGACAATATGTAGGCTTTATAAAACTAAATTTGCAAGCGTCCACTCTCTTTTTTTGACGAGTATTTAAACTTTGAAAATGTATATAACCCATCCTGACATGTGCTATTAGAGAAGAGCTAAGCGTCGATTTCCTCTGGTGCTTCTTGTATTATCATGTTGATTAAGTAAGTCTAAAGTGTCCACGAAGCTCTTATTTTATATTTGTTAAAAATCAAATCAAATGCAAAGAGTCGTGTTAGTTTCTATGTAATCTATTCGACAGGTAAGCAGTGCTGCCGATAACAGAGGAAGTTTAGCTTACATCGGATCTAACTTACTGACTGGAGTCTTTCTACAAGATGTGGTGACCTTACAAAAGGATTAAGTTACTTCCTCGAGAGGACTCTTCGAGTCCACTTCCAGGACCCGCCAATACACTCGAGAGGACTCTTTGGTCCCACAACCAGTACCAGCCAAATCCTTGAGAGGACTCTTTGGTCCCACCTTCAGGACCCACCAAATCCTCGAGAGGACTCTTTGCTCCCACCTTCAGGACCCGCAAACACCCTTGAAAGGACTCTTTGGTCCCCCCTCCAGGACCCGCAAACACCCTTGACCGATGCACGCATGTTGCGCCCGTCTCGTCTTTTGTTGCTGCAGCCAATCAGAGGAGGAAGGGTGGGTGACCCTGGGCAGGGTCAAGGCTGAGCGTCGGGAAGCCTACAATGGACTGTTGTACCAAGCG
Organism: Radix auricularia; assembly: GCA_002072015.1. Lineage (NCBI taxonomy): Eukaryota > Metazoa > Mollusca > Gastropoda > Lymnaeidae > Radix > Radix auricularia. The sequence continues at coordinate 719,001 of MUZC01001390.1, forward strand.
ACGGCTTCTGACCGTGATGACCAGCGTGTGCGCGTGTGCTGCCTTCGGCCTGCTCAGCATCTCAGTAGCCACGGATTACTGGCTCTTCACCAATGAAAGAGCCAAGGACGTGTTGGGGAATAAAACGTCCAGCGACAAGTACAGGAGCGTGTACTCGGGGCTCTGGAGGAGATGCAAATACGGTAAGACGGCAGTCTCGGTAGTAGCTGAGCGTTAAGACTGTGTTGTAATCCTGGCCTACTTTGAAAGGATGATTTTATTTGTCGACTTTTCCATAGGAATAAGGTCATGAAATAAAATATGCCATAAGCACAATCAAAGGTAAAACACACATTAAATCGTTAATTAAATTATGAATTAATTTTTACATCAATAAGTATTTCGAATTTAAGTTTAAAGAACAATTACACATTATGAATAAAAAATAACTACAAATATAAAGCGAAATTAAAACCCTTACTCTTTTTAGTGTTAATTTATTCAGCCCATAGAAGGCAAAACTTATTCCCTGTAAATTTTCGATGAAAAGCCAACTTAGTCATTAGCCAAAAATACCATCTTCCACATTAATGAACGAATCCCGCTCCGCTTTTTTTTATCCTTATCTTACGTCAACGCTAATATCTAGTTATGACCAGTGCACCCTGAAACTACGATTAGAGAATACGGTAAGTTATACAGTGAAACATAACGTCATTTGCTTGCATTTTAAGTCTACAAAAAATAACAAAACAAAACAAAAAAAAACCTAGAAAAACCTCTAAAGTTACAACAAAAAAAAAAGAGAAGATACCTCTAATGTTAACTGCTCCATGGCGTCCAAGTTCTGCAAGTTATGATCCACCCTTATCTCTCCTGCATGTACGTTATTTTTTTTACTCGTTTTTATTAGAAATTATAAGTGGAATTAGCGGGAGATATTTAAACATGATCCGGAATTAGGTAATTTGATAATGCCTGGCGGTCAGATGTGTGAAGCTAAGTCCGGATATAGTGAGATAATACCTGGCGGTTAGCTGTGTGAAGCTAAGTCCGGATATTAAGGTGAGATAATGCCTGGCGGTCAGCTGTGTGAAGCTAAGTCCGGATATTGTGAGATAATACCTGACGGTTAGCTGTGTGAAGCTAAGTCCGGATATTAAGGTGAGATAATGCCTGGCGGTCAGCTGTCTGAAGCTAAGTCCGGATTTAGTGAGATAATACCTGGCGGTTTGCTGTGTGAAGCTAAGTCCGGATATAGTGAGATAATACCTGGCGGTTAGCTGTGTGAAGCTAAGTCCGGATATTAAGGTGAGATAATGCCTGGCGGTCAGCTGTGTGAAGCTATGTCCGTATATAGTGAGATAATACCTGGCGGCTAGCTGTGTGAAGCTAAGTCCGGATATTAAGGTGAGATAATGCCTGGCGGTCAGCTGTGCGAAGCTATGTCCGGATATAGTGAGATAATACCTGGCGGTTAGCTGTGTGAAGCTATGTCCGGATATTAAAGCGAGATATCTTTCCATTTTTTCCCTGTGTTCAGGACAAGGGCGTGGTGTGGGAAGGGTGTATCAAGATCATGTAGATAACAGTGATATAACCAAGTTGAACCTCAACAATTAGCTTCCAAACAGAATGTGCATGTCCACTGATCCCTAATCATTTTAATGCTGTGTTAGTTAAATAATGTGCCTAATTGAGGTGACACGCAATTATTGTTTTGATAACGGAGATGTTTGTGTTTGTTTGTTTTTCCTGAAAAAAAATCTTTAGGAAATATTCATTTGTTGATGTTGTTCGTCCGTCGTAGTCGACGATAAACACTCTCTTCATATTTGTATTTGACCTGTGCCAAGCCGTCAGGTGAGTCTTCTCGTGGCTTATAAACCCTATTCTAGCACGAAATTTGCGTCCGCATATTGGACAGAAGATGGATGGGATTCCTTCAGGCGGGTTTTGTAACGTATTTTGGTTTTGGTTGCTTTCTTGCTTTTAGGCATTTATTAATAGAGGATTCTTTCATTCAAGACAATATTAAAGTCCTTGGTAGCATAATTAAGTTTAATTCAATAACTGAACGTGTGTACACTCTTTTTACATATTAATACACATCAGTTACACAGATCAGGTACATCAGCAGTCTTTCACACACACTGATCTGTCCCTAAGCCTTCTGGTCTAGCCCACTCATCAGGTGATCTCTTTCAACCAATCACATCTCATGTGACAGGTTTTGGATACGGTCCTTCCTGTCTTGACGCTTTGTATTGTCTATTAGCCTCAAAGACAGCTGCACCATTCAGTATCATATGACAACAGTGAGCTTGGTTTCTGGCTGTAGCCTCCCAGGAGTTATGTCTAATGTCAAAAGCCTTTAGAGCAGTTTTAAATGTATCCTTTTAGCGCTAACGTGTACATCCATGTGCTCCACGCACTTCAATAAACTCACCATAGAAGAGCCTCTTTGGGAAAGCGAAGGTCGGGCAAACGCGCGCTACTTGCCCCGCCCAGCGAAGTTGGCACTGCATGAGGCTAGTGTGGATACTGAGTAGTCATGACCTGGCTACTATTTCGATGTCTAGAATTTATTCCTGTCATTTGATATTGAGAATTTTTGTTAGGCTTTTGGTGTAGAAGTGGATCAGTACTATATCTCTGTACACTTTTAGTTATGTTTTGGTGCTTATACGCCTTCTGTTCTAGACACTGTCATGCAATCTGCCAAATTATGCGCTGGCCTTGGAGATTCTCGCGTTTACCTCCTCATCAATATTTGTCTTCTGGGACAGTGTGCTGCCAAGTAAGTGAAGCGTGTTTATTTTGTTGCCATTGATGGTTATATTAGGCTCAGTATAACATTTTCCTGGGGCCAGCTAATATAGAACTTCTGTATTCTTTGGGCTGATGGTTATATTAGGCTCAGTATAACATTTTCCTGGGGTCGGCTAATATAGAAAATCTGTATTCTTTGGGCTGATGGCTATATTAGGCTTAGTATAACATTTTCCTGGGGTCGGCTAATATAGAACTTCTGTATTCTTTGGGATGATGGCTATATTAGGCTCAGTATAACATTTTCCTTGGGTCGGCTAATATAGAACTTCTGTATTCTTTGTGCTCATGGTGAGTCTAAAGTTAGAGCACGCACTAGAAAATTTATCAAGGCATAGTACAGGTGTGCTTCACAGCCCGCATTAAAGGAACAGTTATCAGCAAACAGAAGGTCAATGATTTGACCTTTGTTTTTGCTTTAAACGTCCTAAGGTTGAAAAAACGATCGCAAGTGTGATACCTTATGACAAGTCCTTCATTGCTATTTCTGAAGGCCTCTGTCAGCATTAATGAGAACTTGAGGATGAATAATGTTGGGGCCAGAACACAGCCTTCCTCAACACAATTTGCGACAGGGAAGGGTTTAGCGCGGCCTTTCCGTTGTCCTGGACTTGAGCCTGCATGCCTTCAAGGAATTACCTTACAATAGCTACATACTTATTTAGACTCCCATACTTGGCCATATTCCTCTTCAGACTGGGTCAAAGGCTTTTGTCAGGTCAATATAAATGGAAACTAGGTCCATACTCTGCTCTTGACACTTTCCCCGCAACTGTCTTGCTGCAAAGATCATGTTGATGGTCCGACGTTCTTTCCGAAAACCCCATTGGCGTTCTGGTAATAGACCCTGATACAGATGTGAATTTAGGCGATTTAAAGGAGAATTCTGGCGAGTAGTTTTCCCTGCAATTGATAGCAGTGAAATTCCACAATGATTCTCGCAGGCTTGGCGGTTCCCATTTTGCTTGTACAAGTTACAATTAAACTATAGAGGCATCCTTGAAATGCTAGGGGAATGCCTCTTGCTGCCACATCATTAGCAAGATTTCATGCAGCTTTTCCTTTAGAACCATGCTGCCTCATTTGTATATTTTAGCTGAGTCTGATCCAGGAGTCTTTCTACATGACAGAAGATGTTGAGTTCTTTGCGTCTCAAGTATTGTACGCTGGTCGTCTATTGTCAAGTTAATTGGTACTTGAGGGAGGCGGCTGATAGCATCTTCATTAATACTTGAGTTGCTGTTTGAGACAGCGCTCTGTCAGTAATTATTTATGACCCATCAGCACTGAGAAGTGGGGGTGAATTAGACTTTATGTCCGTACTTTTACTTAAGGGTGTTGTGAAAATTCTTCATATCATGCCTGTCTGCATATTGTTGAATCTCATCAGCTTTCTCGTTTAGCCATGCGTCTTTAATCCAGCGAAGTTTTTGTTGTTTGATGCGGCGTATGCTGTTATAGGAGTCCTGTAAAGATGAAGAACTGGGATTGCTGAGATGTATTTTGTGGAGTTGATGTTTCTCTGCCAACATTAACTTGATCTCATCACCATTGTCATCGAACAAGTCTTGGTGCATTCTCGTCACGGGTCAGAGCATTTGAGAGGCTGTGCTAAAGATTAGATCTCTGAAATCAATCCAAACAGTCTCAATGTTAGTATTGTTCATTGTAGTGGATCTCAGCTTGTCCTCAAGGGATGTCTCAAGAGATTTTTTATTACTGGCACAGTTTAGCTTTGTGATGTTTAGTACTGGCACAGTTTATCTTTGTGATGCTTAGTACTGGCACAGTTTTGCCAGGTGAGAGTTGAGTGCCAGGTGGTGACCAGAGGTATTTAACTACCTGGAGAGGAGTACATCTGCTTCCCATACAGAAATGCTACCCATTCAATGGACAATTCATTAACAGTAGATAGGAACTATAACTCCTATTTTCAATGTTGAATGTTTCTGTTTCTATGGAGGTCAACAACATAAATAATTTTGACAATAAAGACAAGGAAATGATAATAAAATTCAGACGCAGGGTGATATTAAAAGAAACCCATCAAAGCATGTATATGTATTTTAAATTAATTAGAGATTAATTATCTATCCCTTTCTATAACCTCATTTTCAGACCACCCCAAACCATTGTCATGACCCCTTAAACATATACTTGTCTAGCTGTTTGTTGTAAACAGTTTTAATCTCAAAGTACGAAAATATTTTCAGATTACAGGGATTATATACCCCAGTGTGCAATTACTTGATATGTCTGGAGTATTCGGGGAGTTCCTGACTCAATCTAAATTTTGTGCGCCCTGTTCAAGTTTATTTCGTTTCCCCTTACCGTTGTTTTCATTTAATAATTAGTTGCTCACTTTAAGTTTACCAGCAGTGGATTAAATGTTATAGGTTCTGACTACAAAATTAGAACAATAGCAAGGCACACATAAGTTTTAATATAGAAGTGAGGGTGTCCTGACCTCTTTCACACAGTCCATTTAAATAATCGCCTTTTTCGTGTTTTCGAGTTACAATTTTCCCCTTAAAATCCAATTTTACTTACAACAATACAATGATGGCAAATGTTTACCCCGCACTACGTGCATATGTATATATACAAAGACACACATTTATGTTGTCTGATTAAGCCCGCGGGCCGAAGTTTCTCCCGCTCCCCCGCAGTTGATTTCCCCCTCTGCTGGCCTAAGGTTGCTGGTATTGATTTAACTGTGCCTTCTGCCCTCTTGACTGTAGGACTGCCTGTGATCAGCATTCCCATCAGTTGATATCAGTTAGAGAGCTGAGATAACTCTGCTACATTCCCTCAAAGTTGACTTTATTTACAACCTTTTCCAGAACTACACACACGTGTGTTGTTGATTACCTGCATGTAATCGGGGACTAAATGTAATAACCTGTTTTAAATTTAAATACTAAAAACATTAAATTTAATTATTTTTAAAATTTTTTAAATGCGAATAATTTGATAAATGTTCAGCATTTTCTAATTTTTATTGCAATTAACTTTAAACGCTTTAACTATATAAAAATATATAAAGATTTCTTTTTACAAGATAAAATAATGTGTATATAACAATATCCGAAGATTCCACTTGACAAAAATTAAATTCTACAATCCTCACCTTTGTTATTCATCGTCTTTTTTTGGGCCGTGTTCATTTATAGATAGCCTAAAAATGATTATCATGCAAACATGTACCCGGAAAGATAATTAAAACTTGTAAATAAAAGAGATCTCAGAAACGATAAAAATGATTAAACCTTTGAAAGAACAGATAACTGGCTGATTTCGGACCTCTGGTAAACCCTTGTCTGTAACAACTTTGGGGAAAAACACACATGCACAAAATACACCAAATAAAATTCAAAATATAATGGTAATAATATTTTTTAAAGTTTGCTTAATACAATCGACACAAGCTCAGCCTGTAAAAGTAAAGAAACAATTAATGTAAAAAGTATCTGAATGTACGTTGTTTGTCACAACGAACTCCAAACATCCAAGGAGAAAAGCTCTGCCATCATGAGTCTTCTAAACAAATGTACTCATTCCGTCTTGGCGGTGATATATTAACTTAACTACGCGAAACTCTCACAGCCTAGTACTCTTACTAAACAGTCAGCATCTTCTTTCTGCAGTTCTAAAAGTAGTGGCATTGATAGATATACGAACATAAATAGATAGGAGTGATTTTGCTTTCAATTTTTAGATATCTGTTTCTTCTTTTTTCCACCCACAAATTTTACATTCAATAAAAGCTTTTTTGTTGTTGTTGTTCCATGCAATAGCTCACAAATTTAATTCAAACCCAAGCACACTTTTTTAATCAAAGTATTTCATTCGCTCTGAGATATTTACACGTTTATTTGAGACTTAAATCAATCCAAACATAGTTTTAAAAAAAACAAATAGTTGTGTTGACGCCATGCGTCAGGAGAAATAGAAAGAATAAAGGGAGTAGGGTGTAGAGCGATTTGATGAGACCTTATTGTAGAAGTGATGACTAGATCGTGTAGTGAACTGTAGTGGATGGGTGGGACTTTCATTTCCTGGCTCGGCTACGCAATAAATCCTCTGACATTAGATTCAAACATCTAGAAATTAATTTAAGATTTTTTTGTTTTCCATTAATGAATTCGTCTATCCTTTCCAATTTGAAAAAAATTGAAAGAAAACTTGATAACCTCGACCAAAATAAATATTTTCCACTTTTCATTGTAATTGACTTTCTAAATAGCAAGAATTTTTAAAAAAAATTATAATTTCGCACCACTAACTCAATGTTATGACGAGAAAGACGCACGCGATGCACCACGGTCGTCTCGATGTGTAGTTTATAAAACGCCTGTTGTTTTTCTATTAGCGCAGACATTCGATAAGAACACAAGTCACGTGATTTGGACCACGAAATGTAATTTCCCCTGACGCGCCTCTGACCGACCGGTGGATCACTTTCTAATTCGATTTTTCTTCAAAAAGATTCCCCGGGGAATTCTGAAATTTCTTGGTAGAATTCCTGTGTCAGACTGGACACCCGAGAAGGCATTGGGGGTGGGGGGNTGGGGTGCTGGGGGAGGGGAAGTGGGGAGTGTTAAACTTGAAGCATGTTTTTAAAAAAAAGTCCACCTCCAAATAAAGAGATTGGTGTACAAGGGAAGTTTAATTTTAAAAAATAATAAAAATTAGAAAATTTCGTCAGAGGCAAAGGGGAATCAAATTCATAGAGATCTTGATGCAAGGTTCCTGTTGTTCAGGCTTGGACAACTGACGCAAATTTAAAAAAAAAATATATTCGTGATATCTGCGCTGTATAAGAGGGTTAATACTTTCTCGTTTGTGTAAAGAAAATGTAAAGATCGAGGCAATAGAGCTCTGGTGCAATAAAATGCATGGCTGAGTGAAAAGTGAGTGTGCATCACTTACTGACATACAGTGTAATTCGGTGCATGCTTGGTTGGAGGATAACACAGTATTTTTATTCTTATAAAGACAGAGTTTGGGTAACTTGAATACGATTTCCTGGAGTAACTATAGATGATGGAAAGTTCACGAACTGAAGGTTTGGTAGGGGGCGTGGTGTTATATTCTAAGCCGCCACTGGTTAACAGGTTATTTTCTAATACAAAAAGGTAAAACTTGCAATCTTAATGTAGGAATGAAATATATCACTTAATCTTTTACAATCTAAATGTAGGAATTTAATATATTACTTAATCTTTTACAATCTAAATCAGTGGTTCCCAAAGTGGTCCCTACGAACCCCCTGGGGTCCGCGGAACCGTTCAGGGGGTCCGTGGAAACTTAAAATTGATTTGGGGGTCCCTGAACAACGTCAGGGGTCCGCGGACGTTTTAGCGTAAAAAATAATAAAATAATGTTTTTTTAAAAAAATAATTTACTATAACAGAAATAAAAATAAAACATAATGAATAGACTACTGTAGAAGCGATTTTCAGGTCCTGAGCTAAATAAAGTTGTTTGACATAGAAACAGAAAAAGAATTAACGATATTCCCACAGCTGTAACCAAAAAAAATGCTTGGTTAATTGAAAGGTATGTCAAGTTTGATGCGTGGAAAATGCGGGGGCCCTCTAGGAATGTCATAAAAATACAATATTTTAACGGAAATAACGATGATTGCAGGGTTGGGTAAATTTTGACGTGTCGATAAGTCATATTTATCTAAGGCAGGAAGAATCCAGCTTTCTATTAATACCACATGTGATATTATCGGGCGATTCAAAATACATGAATTAAGTCAGCAAAAAGACTTTTTTAATATTCAAAATTCGATTCAGGAATATTTTCTAGTATAGAAGATCTATATTCTGATAAAATTTTTAAAAAATTTAATTAACATAGAAATCTCACCCGCACCCCCGCCTTTTTTTCAAAGTTTTAGATGGCACAGTGTGAGACAGACTACTGAAAATAGTTTTATACAGCAACGCAATTATGCAGCTACATGTATAACTTGCCTACAATATAAAGTCTAGAAAAGTCGTACATGAAATCAACAATTTATTTTTATGTAATGCTGATACGAAGTGAATAAACAAATTTTCCCACATCAAGGCTAAAACTTTTAAGAAGTTTACCATTGAAAGTTGGAAGTTTTGATGTAGTGTAATTTTGTACTGATATCCAGGTAGTTTACTTTTGAATATAAGCAATTTAAATATTTGAATACAATTTATACCTTTTGAAAACAATTTTATATTTTCAATAAAGTATTACCTTAAGGTTATTTTTTTTTTAAGTCACAAAGGGATAGTAAGTTTTTTTTGTATTTTAAAAAAATAAATAGAATTTAAATCGTACGGCTTACGTCAAATAGTTCTAGAGGATTTTTACTGCATCATTCAATTGAAAAAGTTAAAAAATGATAGTTAATTAACCTTTTCAAATAAACCATTTTATATACAATGTTCTTATATTTTTGTGCCCTTTTAAAAGATGAGTGAATCCAAGAAAGAATGTTGTCAGTAACGTGTTGAATATTCAAGGAAGGCCTTATTTCATTACCAGGAAATTGTATTTTTGTCTATGTTTCTTCTTTGCAAAAAAAAAAAAAAAAAAAAAAAAAACACCAAACATTGTCGAATGATTCTATGAAACCTTCCAAGCTTAAAGAACATTTAATAAAAATCCATAGTGATAAAACTGATATAGCATTTTAGAAGCGTCGAAGAAACATATATGAAAACACCATCACTTCAACAACTCATGGGGACAATATCTAAGCTCAAAAGTAATGCCTTCGATGAGAGATTATTTGCTCAACAGTGTTTGGAAAATGATGAAGACTATAATCATTCACTACTTCATGCAGAAGTAAGTTGGTTATCTAAAAGTTCATGTTTAAATCGAAAATATGTTTTTTTTAAATTCGGTGCTGGAATTCCTAGAAGGCAAAGCTAAAAGCGTAATATCTGAATTTGTTGCAAAACGTTTTCTGTATAAAAAAAATTTGGGAAGAGAATGAAGTTTTCATATTTAAAATCTTTCAAAATTGCAAAATTGTGATGAAGACTTGCTTGCCTATTGTCAACACTTAACGGCTCTTCATGCAGACCTGAACTAAAGATTTGAAGACAATCTTCACTTGGATATTCCCAACTGGGCATTTAACACTTTTGCTCAGGGACAAACTCAGATCGCAGACATAGATGAGTCAATACTTATACAGGAGCAACTTATTGAATCATCCGCAAATGAGGAACTGAAAAAAATGTTTGAACAAGGATATCACAAATTCTGGTTACAAAAAGATATTCCAATTTTATATCCTAATTATGGTTTATTGTACAAAAGTTGTTGACTGCTTTACCATCTTCCTATTTGGTAGAACGTGGATTTAGTGCAGTTATGAACCTCGTCACACACAAAAAAAAAAAAAAGAAAAAGAAAGAAACCCAATAGACAGTAGTACTCGTAGGGATTGCCTTTGCTACTCACAAACATTGAGCCGGACATAAATAGAATCATAAACTTATTAAAATCTCATCAAGTTCATCCAAGTCATTATTTTCTTTGAAAAGAAATTTAACAAAAGTTAAATTTAAATAAATAATTATTGAACAAAATTTAGTTTTTTAGCGCATTTTCGAGAAGTCGAATGCGCTATTGCACCCGTTTTGTCCGTCTGTCCGTCTGTCATCACCCTAGATCTCATCAACCATAAGTCCTAGACCCATGATGTATCTATGTTTTTTGTATGTCCTGACCTGCTATTTGTGCATCAACACTCAGTTACTCGATCCGTTAAAAAACCCCGTTAAAACTACCAAAAAACATTGCGAATCGAGAGATAACACTGGCGCAGGCAACGGCCGCCATTGCCGGAAGTCGAATACATCGTTTTTCAAGCATTGAAGAGTTTTTACTTTCTGTTTTTGTTGTTGACGTCATTAGAATATGTGTAAAAGTTTAGAGAGTTTTACGTCATCATTTGTGGTGACTTCAATCAAGATCTTAGCGGCCCAGGGGCAGAAATTGAAAACTTTTTCGAAACAAACTTCAACACTCAACTACTTTCAACAAGATTGGCAACCACGATCTATCAAACAACAATTGACGGAGTATTTGGGCGATTAGCTGATTACAATTTAGAATGTTTCATTTATGAGTCCTATTTCAGTGACCACAAACCACTTGTAGTTAGATTAAAGAGAAAATATAAAAAAATTTAAATGTAAAGAAATGACTTTTAAATAAAAAAAATTTCAAGTATATTCATTACACAAGAAAATTCATAAAAATTTGTCTAAAATCTAAACACAATTACTGATAACTACATAATGCTGATATCTAACATAAGTACTGATACATAATACGAAAATGCACTAACACGTCCTGAGTCCAAAAAGGGACCAGGCTTAACATGATTTTTATTAGTAAATTTGTATAGTATACATGTATATAGCGTTTTCACTTGGGGGTCCGTGGGCAAGTTTTGCCTATAAAAGGGGTCCACGGGTAAAAAAAAGTTTGGGAACCACTGATCTAAATGTACGAATTAAATATATCATATAATCTTTTACAATCTAAAGGTAGGAATGAAATATAGATCTATCACTTAATCTTTTACAATCTAATTTTACACATTTAATATAACTCCTACTCTTTTACTAATTAAAAAAAAATTAAACTCATAAAATGAAGATTGTTACCATTAAAATAGTCCGAATATCTATGTATGCTGTAGTAAATCTGCTGTACAAATGGAAAGTAAAATAAACGTTTGATTTTCTTTGTAAAACGAAAAAATCATGTTTTTTGCGTAGAATCAACTAGCCGATAGGAGAAGTAGTTAATGAGCTTCTTATAATATGTAACACTTAAATAATTTTCTTTAGCAGTTTGTTTGTAGATATAAGATGTACTTATAGTCAGAGGCGTCACTAGGGTTGGTGTTGCCCGGGGAGGTAGCTCATGGTGTCACCTCTCACGACTTACCCCATAGAACTCCCCCGAGTCTTCCAGTGCCAAAAAAACCGGGAACATATAGTATTTACATTTTGGTGTCTCATCTTGTGATGATGTCACCCCGGGGAGGGCCCGCCCCCACTGCACCCCCCTAGTGACGCCACTGGATATAGTATAGTTTAGGTATAGGAATTTCATTTGGGTGTGTGTGGGGTTGGAGGTATGACTTGTAAATCCTTAAAATATAGATTTTTTGTGTTATCGATCTCCAACTTTCTCATCACGAGATTTCATGTTTACCGAGGCCCTTTCCAGATACGATGTTCCGTTGTTTACAGATTTGGAAAGAATATTTGTCTGTTAATTCTTGTCAGTTGTTTTGACATAGATTAATTATATGATACCCCGGCACCGTTGTGTTCTTACTTTCATTGTCTAATTATTTTCATATTCACTTTGGGTCATTTCCCGTTATTATACAAATCTTAATCACATGTGACTAGATACGTTATAGCTGCATTTCGTATTGTAAACGACATCATTACTGAGATTTATTTGAACCATTGAAGTTACAACAAATACATTCCATTACTACCCCCTATGAGCCCTGGACACGTGCATGACGCTGAACAACTTGGTTTATGATAAGATAAATAAGAGAAGTCCATAAGACAAGTTAAAAATATGTGTTGTGACAGGAAGATTGATTTGTTATCATTCTTAACTAGGGATGGCAACAATTAATTTAATTTTAATTGTAAACTTTTGAAAAATTAAACATTTATTTCATGTAATAATCGTTAATTTTGATTATAGCAAAATATGCCAAGGGAAGTAACAAAAAACAGGTAATTGACTTTTTGGGGGTATTATTTAGTTATTTCCCCTGTCTCATAAACATTGAAACACAATATTTTGAACTTTTTAACTTGCTATGGACTTTTGTACTATATTCCTCAGGGATACATATCCTTGCTCTGGGCTATTATAGGTTTTTATTTATTATTTTTATAAATTGAAAAAAAAAATATTTTAAATATTCTCTTAAATTTTAATCGCATTAGAATTTGATTGTTATTTATCGACGACGATAGAGTCGTAAATTACGGGAGACTGTAATGATTTGTTGGATTACATCCAAAATGAGGTCTTTAGTCATGAGAGAACAACTATGCACAAATAATTGATCAAAATATTGTTAAAATCAACTTTATGCCACGTAAAAATTAAAGGCCACAACAACAACTATACAAGAATTAAAGTTGCAAGTTTTAAAAAAATATCTTTATTTTAAGCTTTGAATTCTCTGTGTATTCGTTAAGTCAAGTCCACAGACTTTTTTATTGGTGGATATTTGACACCTAAACGTGTTTAAAAAATTACATTTTCCTTTGTAATTTTGATAAGTACTTTATGGTAGACTATTGAAAAAGTGCTACGAATACAGTTTTTACTCACGTCAATATGCTTACAATTTTAGAATTCCCACATATTTTAATTGCACTTTACCTGACCAACACGACAATACTTTGTTAGATTGTTACTTTGAAGACATTGTTAGATGAAGGTTTACTTCAGAAATGTTGATAATGTTTGTAAAGCTTTTGATAAGTTTTCTTTAAACAGCAGCCAAGATAAAAGACCTAAAATATATGCACAATTATACAATTACATACATCAATTCCATTTCTACATATTTACGTTCTCAAAGATTTTTATGTCATATTATTATAGAAGAGGACTGCGGTAAAACTTTGAAAAAAAAAAATAACATATACAAAAATGACTGCTTGATTAAAGAATAAAAATAAAGCTTTATTAACAGACTAAAACTCAATTATACTTTCGGCAAGTGCTTTCATTAATACAAATAATTTTTCACCGGAACCCCTAAGTCTTGTCAACTATTGATTTGTGAAAAAAATTATAATATATTTGTAACTCTTGAAGTTAGATAATTTTTTTAATGTGTGTTTCAAAATTTTGTAATGTTTTTTTTTCATACTTAAAATATTCGTAATAGCACACCAAGATGCACATGGGTATGAAAGAGGAAAATGAAGTGGAGAGTGAGAGAGTGACAGTTGGGTGCGCTAAGGCGAGATGAAACGATGTTTTTTTATTTTTGTGTAAATATGTAAATAAAAGTTGTTTAAAACCACTGCTTTAGTCCTACATTTAATGGACCTGTTGCAAATGTAAGCCTCCACACGGCTACTGTTTTGGCGCTGCAGGGTTTTTGAATTTGTTACATCCACCGAGGGCTCAGTACACCTGTAGTGCCAACCACCGCCGAATGCTGTGGTTATCTCTAGCTGACGGCTACAGTAGTAAATACTGTCTTATTCTCATCTTACGGTTTGGGGTTATTTGAAATCTGAATTATCATTTATTGTTACTCTGGTAGTTAAGTCTAAGTTAACGTAGTTATACTGGATAACAGCTCTCTTTTGAAAGGGCACATTACTTCTCTCCTTTATTGGCGTTGGGGGGGGGGGTGGAAGCACGTCTCCAAAGGAATGGTTATTACGTGTTTAATTTCCCAGAGTATATTTTATTACTCGTTAAATCCCTTTAGTATAAGTTATAACGCTTTTAATTCCCTTTAGTATTCGTTATTAAGGATTTAATTTCTTTTAAGTAAATGTTACTACGTGCTTAATTCCCTTTAACATAAGTTATTACGAGTTTAATTCCCTTTAGTATGTGTTTATAGGTCATCAACACTTGGTAATAAATTTGGTCTAGATTTAGTAATCTATCCTGTTAAAAAAGTACACCTAAACTTAAACCTTTTTTTCTACACGAGAAGTTTGAGAATTACTTGCGTGAGTGCGCATGAGAAAGAGCTTTAAAGGATATTAACTTTTTTAAAACAGAAATTGTTAAACTAATAAAGAGATATTGCCAGATGCACGTATAAATAGATTAAGGAGATATAGATATTGGTATTTTATGAAAATAAAAGTCATACCAGGACTCACAAGCACCAACACAAAACTGATGCAGACCTAAGTATGCAGTCCCATGCACCAGCACAAGACTGATGCAGACATAAGTATATAGTCCCATGCACCAACACAAGACTGATGCAGACCTAAGTATATAGTCCCATGCACCAACACAAGACTGATGCAGACCTGCAGACCTAAGTATATAGTCCCATGCACCAACACAAGACTGATGCAGACCTAAGTGTGCAGTCCCAAGCACTTATTTAAGACTGATGCAGACCTAAGTGTGCAGTCCCAAGCACTTATTTAAGACTGATGCAGACCTAAGTATCCAGTTCCAAGCACCTATTTAAGACTGATGCAGACCTATGTATCCAGTTCCAAGCACCTATTTAAGACTGGTGCAGACCTATGTATCCAGTTCCAAGCACCTATTTAAGACTGATGCAGGCCTACGTATCCAGTCACAAGCACCAACACAAGACTGATGCAGACCTAAGTATATAGTCCCATGCACCAACACAAGACTGATGCAGACCTAAGTATATAGTCCCATGCACCAACACAAGACTGATGCAGACCTATGTATCCAGTTCCAAGCACCTATTTAAGACGTATGCAGACCTAAGTATCCAGTCACAAGCACCTATTTAAGACTGATGCAGACCTACGTATGCAGTCCCAAGCACCAACACAAGACTGATGCAGACCTAAGTATGCAGTCCCAAGCACCTATTTAAGACTGATGCAGACCTACGTATGCAGTCCCAAGCACCAACACAAGACTGATTTAGAGCTAAGTGTGCCGTCCTAAGCACCTATTTAAGACTGATGCAGACCTAAGTATCCAGTCACAAGCACCAACACAAGACTGATGCACACCTAAGTGTGCCGTCCCAAGCACCAACACAAGACTGATGCAGACCTACCTCTACGGTCCCAAGCACCTATTTAAGACTGATGCAGACCTAAGACAGTTTTGCGAAGTCGGGGGAAATTTCCCTTATCGTGGGAATTTTTGAGCCAAATTTTGAGAAATGGGAATTAGGGAATTTTTAATGATTTTGCCTAAAAAATGGGAATTTTCGAGATAGACCATTTTTTAAATTAAATACATTCTTGAATGAAAATAAAATAAAATAATTTGAAACATGCTCATTTTCAAATAAGAAATACTTGTGTTTTGATGTGGTGGGAGGCTCTTTGACGTAATGTTTGTTTATTAGCGCATTTTCGAGAAGTCGAATGCGCTATTGCACCCGTTTTGTCCGTCCGTCCGTCATCACCCTTGATCTCAGCATCCATAAGTCCTAGACCCATGAGGTATATATGTTTTTTGTATGTCCTGACCTGCCATTTGTGCATCAACACTCAGTTACTCGATCCGTTAAAAAACCCCGTTAAAACTACCAAAAAATATTTCGAATCGAGAGGTAACACTAGCGCAGGGAACGGCCGCCATTGCCGGAAGTCGAATGCATAGTTTTTCAAGCATTGAAGAGTGGTGTGAAAGCGTGCAAAAGAATTATTTTTTTTAAGTTGACGTCATTAGAATATGTGTAAAAGTTTAGAGAGTTTTACATCATCATTTGTGGTGACTTATAGTTAGATTAAAGAGAAAACAAATTTTTTTAAAATGTAAAGAAATGACTTTTAAATAAAAAAAAATGTCAGGTATATTCATTACACAAGAAAATTCATAAAAATATGTCTAAAATCTAAACACAATTACTGATAACTACATAATGCTGATATCTAACATAAGTACTTATACATAATACGAAAATGCGCTAACACGTCCTGAATTCCAATAGGGACCAGGCTTAACATGATTTTTTTTTGGCGTGTCTAGGTTTTTTATTTCGGATCTAGGTTTTTTTCCTGACGTTTTGGCAAGGTTTTTCCCAACATTGTCACTGACAGTTTAAGGTTAGATTGTGTAAATGTATTACCATAAAATAATAGAATTAATTAGTCTGAGCCCGAATCATCATAAAATGTTTGCTACATATATAGGACAAAATAATTAATACTATGTAAATATATAACAATCTATGTAACCATGTATGATGGATATATTATTAATAAATTTCAAAGCATTCATTAAAAAATATTTTTATCAATCACAGACAAGTTTAAATTATAGGAGTATCCAAATAACTTTTTTTAAACTTCATAATGTTAAAATTTAAAAGTATAATCTATATTTTGGCTTTGAAGCCATGTTGTTAAATAAAAACGTATAGATTAAATAAAAATTGAAAGTTCTCTAATAAGAATTGCCTTAAAAATGCAGAAATATTTATTATTTTTTAATTTGGAAGTCCAAAGTCATTAAAATGAATCCGAAAGCGTTTAATTGAAGTTGCCACTTTTCAGGTTTTTTCCCAAGTTTTTAATGCATGTGGGAATTTTTAGCCCAATTCGGGAATTTTTTGCTTCCTGCCTGGGAAAATCTGGCACTTAGACTTCGCATGCACACCTAAGTATCCAGTCCCAAGCACCAACACACGACTGATGCAGACCTAAATATGTAGTCTTAAGCACCAACAGAAGACTGATGATGCAGACCTAAGTATGCACATGGCTCTCACTCAAGACTTTTGGCTCCTAAAGAGTCTCTTCAATGGTGAGCCAGCAGATGGGCAGAGAGCCTACGAAGGTCAAATGACGCGCTGCAAGGCTACGCTCAAGACAACGTTGGTGGATAATTAATGGCATTAGGGATGATTTACAGCAACAGTCTGGCACTTTTTTTTCTGAAGGTTGCATTAACATGTGTAGGAAACAGATAACAAACAGGCTGCCAACTATGACTGTCAAGTTTGTTTGGAAATACTTCCCGGGTACATGTCAAATTTTTGAACGGGTACCTGGGAAATCCGTTGGAAACGTCGCATAATTTTCGCCGTCATGACCGATATACAAAGCAACTTATATCCACCATAGATGACGTCACGCACCTAGGGTGTGGGGGCGGAATCACACGTCTGTCATGATGAGGGACGAGGGGGGTGGTTAAAGAAATGTGACGTCAGATCAAAATTGCGTAACTTTAAATAAAAGTTCCACTTAAGTGTCTGATTTGATAATTTTTTAAATGACGGTTTACATGGTTTCAAGCACGTTAATATATTAGAGTAAAGACTTACCCTAAATACATACTTACACTAGATACATACTTACACTAGAGTACACACTTACCCTAAATACACACTTACACTAGATACATACTTACACTAGAGTACATACTTACACTAGATATATACTTACACTAGATACATACTTACACTAGAGTACAGACTTACACTAGATACATACTTACACTAGATACATACTTACACTAGAGTACAGACTTACACTAGATACATACTTACACTAGATACATACTTACACTAGATACATACTTACTCTAGAGTACATACTTACACTAGATACATACTTACACTAGATACAGACTTACACTAGATACATACTTACACTAGATACATACTTACACTAGATACATACTTACACTAGATACATACTTACACTAGATACATACTTAAACTAGAGTACAGACTTACACTGGATACATACTTAAATGACAAAAAAAAAGTTATTTGCAAGATCTTCATTTACAAATACGACTTTTATGGGGTGGAGGGAGGGTGGACATATTATAGGGGTAGTCTACGTTTTTGTGACGACGTGTGACGAGAGGAGGGGTGGACATATGGTAGGGGTAGTCTAAGTTTTTGTGACGACGTGTGACGAGAGGAGGGGTGGACATATTGTAGGGGTAGTCTAAGTTTTTGTGACGACGTGTGACGAGAGGAGGGGTGGACATATTGTAGGGGTAGTCGAAGTTTTTGTGACGACGTGTGACGAGAGGAGGGATGTACATATTGTAGGGGTAGTCTAAGTTTTTGTGACGGCGTGTGACGAGAGGAGGGGTGGACATATTGTAGGGGTAGTCTAAGTTTTTGTGAGGGCGTGTGACGAGAGGAGGGGTGGACATATTGTAGGGGTAGTCTAAGTTTTTGTGACGGCGTGTGACGAGAGGAGGGGTGAGAAATCGAATAAAATCGCGTGGCTTTCTTTATGGACGACCCCATTTGACACAGTAGCCAGCAGCAAGCTTCCAGTAACATACTACTGTATACCCTCAACTATTTGACACAGTAGCCAGCAGCAAGCTTCCAGTAACATACTACTGTATACCCTCAACTATTAGACACAGTAGCCAGCAGCATGCTTCCAGTAACATACTACTGTATACCCTCAACTATTTGCGGTTCCTTATTCGCTACGCCGCATTATCGTGGGTTAGCTCTCAACCCTATCGAATCATACTGTATTGTATTATTATTACATGAACTGTGCGAATTGTATTTATCTGTATAAGTTGGTCTTTAAATGTTTATCCTTTTTGTCAATTCTAATGCATATTTAGAAAATAACTTTACGGTACAATAATTCAGTATGGGTAACTATGATATGCGTTGTTACTGTTCTCTTGTACTTAAGTTTAAAAAACAAAACGAAACAAAACACTATTTTTGCAATACAAAATTAAAATGTGTTTACATTATTGTTACTATTCAGTAGTACTGTATTAATGAATAAGGGTGTATTTCGAAAGTGTTTGGAAAGCATTTAGTACCGTAAATAATATCACACGTTTTAAAACTGCATCCAATTTCACGGTTTTTCGCTATGGGTAAAATATTTTAATGTCCCAAAAAGTTCACGATACTAGATAGAGCTGAAGTTGCTACATAAAATACTGGATAGAGCTGTAGTTGGTACATCAAATACTTGATAGAGCTGAAGTTGGTACATCAAATCCTACTGCAAACAAAGAAGACAAGCAAGAAAAGTATATGTTATTTTCCCTCCTGCTGACATCATGACAATCTTTTGTTCTTGTCTTAACTGTGGACGCAACTTTAGGGCTAAGAATTGTCTTTAGGTCCCCAAAGCAAACACCAAATTTCGGCAACATTACATAGCTTGTAATATGAGAACGGTCCTCATCGATCATGGTGGTCAGATACCAAATTTCGGCAACAATACAAATGTAGTAATATGAGAACGGTCCTCATCGATCATGGTGGTCAAACACCAAATTTCGGCAACAATACAAATGTAGTAATATGAGAACGGTCCTTATCGATCATGGTGGTCAAACACCAAATTTCGGCAACAATACAAATGTAGTAATATGAGAACGGTCCTCATCGATCATGGTGGTCAAACACCAAATTTCGGCAACAATACAAATGTAGTAATATGAGAACGGTCCTCATCGATCATGGTGGTCAAACACCA
>MUZC01001390.1:770474-783627 GCA_002072015.1 Radix auricularia
ACCATTTGATTTCACAACCCCCTCACACCATTTTGTTTTGCAAACCCCTCAACCATTTGATTTCAAAATCCCTCACACCATTTGATTTCACCCGTCCTCTTTTTATTCGGGAGAAAGAAATATGTGTACCAAAATTAATAAATCTTACAACTTTGTAGTTAACTTTAGTTTCCCTTCCAAACTTAACTAAGCAAGAGCTATACAAATGTATAACAAAATAAATAAATCTTACAATTATGTCGTTTCCTTTAGTTTCCCATCCTAACTTAACTATGAAAGAGCTGTAAAATGTATATTGGTCAAACAGTTAAATAGCCTGAAAAAAATTGATAAAAAGTGTATTTTTTTAAAAATGCATTAAATAAAAGACATTTAAAACAAAAATGAGAAATGTGGTGGTGGGCCTTAAAACGTTACGTGGCTAACCTGCCATTACAAATTATGATGAGGTGAGCGAACACCATTCACCATTTAAATGTATGTGCCCCCTATAAGAAAGAATGGTACCTCGAGATACGAATGTTTCAAGATATGAAATATCCAAGATACGAGAGGCCACTGAAATATTATTGTGTTCAAAGATTTGAAAAAAATCTTAGATGTGGAAAAAACCCTCAGCTGTTTTCATTGTATTTATTATTATTATTATTTTTTTAATAATGTGTATTTTTAAGTATTGGAGAATCCTAATTTGTTTTTCTACAGTTTAACTTGATATTTTTCATTTTTAGTGTAGTTTCTCTGGGGCTTGGGACGGATTAGGTATTTTACATGTAAATATTTGTTCGAAATAATAAAGAACCCAGATACGAAAGTCACTCTGAACGGATTAATTTCGTATTTCGAGGTACCACTATGCTGTTATGTACGCATACATTCTTGAAAGTGCAATGCAACCAATCATCAACCGCAGTTGGGTTTTTTAAAATTAAGCTTTGAAAGGGTATAATAAATACTATTAATAACAATTTAAACACTACTTTAAAATTAATTAGGTGAAAAAAGCAAAGTTTCGCTCAAAAGAAATTAAAAAGGCATAATACGCTAAAATTAATAACTAAGTAGGTTATATATTTTTAAAAATCCTTTAAAGTAACTTCACCGTAGTCTCTTGGAATGTCCGTATGGTACGTACGGCGGAAATACAAAATTCAAACAATGGCCCATTTCCCGTGATGTTAGCGAGCTGAAATTTTGCACATAGACTCGTGTCACCTAACAATAAATAGTATAAAAATTTCAGATCGATCAAATGCACCGTAATTACATAAATCCACTTTTGGTTTATCTCTATGTAAATGTATTATAGCCGTCTGTTGTTGTTGACATCCACGAGTTTGCTGCATTCTCTCCAACGATCGGTGACCACACCCCCACCCCCACCCATCCCCATTTTAGAGCATTAGCGAGTTAAGTCACTTTCAGTCTGTAAAATGTTCGTTTTGAATGTGATCATTACTTTTAGTTCTGTCTTATATATAAAGGATTTATAGTCAAAAACTTTGTTTTTTTACAGATTGTTTTTTATTTAATTCTAAACATGTCGTCAATTATTTCATCCCCTCAAGAGCAATTTATTGATCTCCCTTAAAAATTCGTCCAAAAATTTTTTTTTTTTCAAACTGATATTATCGGTTACTTTTGTACCTCTTCAATAGCACCTGGCGATACAGCTCCATGGCTCGTTTTCACCCTTAGTTAAGAACCCTTGTCTTACTGCAAGTCATTTATATTAACCATTTTTATTGATTAAAGCCCGTGGATTGCAAGAAGACACCTGTGACCAAAGTCCACAAACCCAACAGTTGTTAGGAATTCAGAAATGTTGGTCATGTAATAAATCCTGGGTTCTCAGCTGGTAACACTTAAAACAGACAGAAAAAAATAGTTTCAATAATTTTTGAATTTCATCATTGTTTCTTTTTTTTCAAAAAAATAATTCTCACTCAGCCGAAACATTTTTGATTGTGTGTCTTGTACAGTATAATAACCGCATCTACCATAATAAATGTGCTGAATGGCAGATGTTTCAGTATTGATTACTTTAAAGCTGTCATGTGTTGTAGCATTGCACAGCAAGTTTTAAAACCGCACACAAAAAAGTCGGGCTGCCTTTCTAAATCTTTTATTTTCACGTTTAAATTTGAGCATGCTAATGAAAATACAGTTAACATAAGGATTGATGGTTTGTTGTGGTTGTTTCTATGTAGAGGAGAGTAAAAGGTGTGCAGTAAATGATTTGTCACCCAATCTGTCACCACCAAGATTGTATTACTACTGTGCATTCAATCCTCACGGGACGTTACACAGAGTGATGGTAATAAGCAGCAGGGCCATGGGTTGTAAACCACGTTAAAATATTGATCGTTCAAATGAGAGAGAGAGAGAGAAAGAATCTCATTTCTAGGACACAATTTCAACTGTGACGCCTTAGATTCAAGGTACGTGAGCTGCAAATTTATCTTAAAAAATAAATTAAATAGAAACCCCCCAAAAAAATTAAAAAATACGAAGAGTAATTAATCGAAATACGATTTTGTAAAATTTTAGTATATTTTAAAAAATTGAAACAATTTGGGTTTAGTACTAACATTTCAGGAAAAAAACGTACAGACAACTTTCAAGCTTTACACGTCAAATAATTAAATGGCGATTGTTGTAAGGATTAGTAACTGTAACAAAATCTTATCTAAAATAGCAGTGTATAAGGAGAGATGAAAGCTTAAATTGTGTTTAGTTTCGAGTAGATTCCTTGTTTTTAAAAAAAGGAAGAGTTTCAATCATTACTCACTCCCATATTTTCTTTTTACTTTCTGTAATCAAATATTTTACCAAAATAAGCGTGTTCTAGATTTTTTCTTTCCAGATACATTTGAACTCTGAAATCTATATAACTTTGGTCTATAACTTTGGTCCACGATTCTAAGTTAATTGACATAAAATAAAGAAAGAAATATTTTTAAAAAGATAAATAAAATTTTAAAAATATCTAACTCACATAATTAAGATAAAATAATATTTTTGTTGCCAAGCAAAATGTTGATTTCATTTGGAATTATTTTTGAAGCCACTTCGCAGACCAACCTCTGAATTATCTGTTCGCATTTATGGCGGTCGATGAGGCATTCAGGAATGCAGGACAAAAAGTAGGGCTCGAAGTTTGGAGGATCGAGGTATTTAACATTGTGAATCTTGAATATTAAAATGTTAGATTCATTTATCTAAGTGTTTTTATGCATTTTTAAAAAATATTATAATAGTGATAAGTCAATAAATTGGATTCAGATGTGTAATGATAGATTATTTTGAACACTGATACCTTCGACTTTGAAGTATTTGAATTTCACATTAATGACATCATCGATTTCTTTTTCTTTTGAACATGTGTCAATTATGAAATGTCTGTTTTAATTTGGATATTCAATTTAGATATTATTTGAATAGGTACTGATAGTATACGTAATACGCCTTATTACTAGTTGCAATTAGTAAAATTTGTAAAATGATGTACTTTCCACTTGCTATGATATTAAGTTTATGAGAAATCAGGTTTGATGATCATACCGTGACGTGCCATGTATGACCTTCCTCCTTTGACCTTACTGTTATGACAGTTAGCTTCTAATATTTATTTTATAAAAAGAATATCAATTAATGACATTTCTTCATTTTCGATTTAGTTTTGAAGTATTATTTCACTTAAGAATTATGGCAAATAAAAAAATCATGCTGTGATATTAGAGTTAAAACACATAACATTTATAGATAAATACGTACATTTATACTAATCTACCGTCAGCATTTAGCATTATTTAATATCCATTTTTACCATAATAGTGCTCTTGAAATCAAATATAAATATTCTTGTCTATACATTACATCTTTGTCATTAATATTAGTACAGTCTACTTGCTTAGAAGTTCGTCTTGGCACAGTTAAAAACGCTACAGAAATGTTTTCTGGGTATAATATGTTGAAAACGGAATAAATGATAAACTTAACGACAGCGAACTTAAGACCTCAAGGGTGAGACACTGTTGGAATGTGGAATACCCACGTCCAGTTGTCTTTTTGAAATCTGTTTGCGGCTGAGAGTATAGAACAAAATGTGATCATTATTTTCGTCTTTTCTCTCATAGAAACTGAAAGTTGTGGCACAAGAGCAGAAGACATTCGGGGAATTTTTCTCGGGAGATTCCTACATAGTTCTGAGTGTAAGTACCGCTAATAGGTCTTTCTAACTAGATGGCCAGGAATGTAAACTTGGAGTTTATTAACCCACCCTCAGTGTGTCTATCTGAGAAAAAAACATGTTACATTGATAAGATGTATCTATAATGAAAGGTAAAAATAGATATATAAATATATTATTCGAAATAAAGGCGTGTGCAAAAAAAATAAAATTCTGATAAAGGGCGTTTAGATACAAGATATTAATTTAATAAGACCAATGGCGCTGTAGGAACATCGCGGCACATCTTATATTAATGGGTCTCATATCTTGTAACAGGAGACAAAAGTAGTGAACTGTAACTAGAGAACAAATGTTTTGATTTTCAAAAAAAAAATGTTTTTGTCTAATAACGAAATAGGAAGCACATCTTTGCTATTCATTTTAAATAAAAATTGTTTGTTTCACTTATTTATAACTAATTGTTTGATTCTTTCTCGTATTTATAACCATACTACTATATTATAATGCATCGTCAGTGAGGTACGTTAAAACTGTTCAGATATTCAAATTAATTTTGCTTTATTTTATACGACACGATGGATTACACTGTTTGCTGTGGTAGTGGTAAAATGGGGTGTGTATTATAATTGAATGTTATCTAAAGAAGCACAACGTTTTTCAAAAACATCATAAGCTCCGTTAATCTAATCTATTGCCTAATCAGACAAAGCAACTAAAGAACTCTCCGAAATTTGAATGGGATCTGCATTTCTGGCTTGGACGAGACACAACCCATGACGAGAAAGGGGTGGCAGCTTATAAGACGGTTGAGCTTGACGATAGCTTAGGAGGAGCACCGGTCCAGCATAGAGAGGTTGGAGTCTCACGTCTTGTTATCTATGTCAGCATAGATAGGTTGGAGTCTTATGTCTTGTTATTGGTGTCTTTAAGATGGGGTGACTTCGTGGGTCAATCAATCAGTTTCTAAAATATAAGCGAATGCTTTGCATTGTTTGAGATTCACATCCCATACGACCAATAAACAGATAACCTAGGTGAACTTTACAGTAATGTACAATTTTTTGAGGTATGCAATAATATTCGTTATGATCTTTATAAAATAATTCTATATACCCGGCTTGCTGTTTTAGGGATTCAGGAGAAAAAAACAACAAGTTCAACTTTTTTTTCTTCTTTCTTCCTTTGTTAATATGGAATGTTTCTTGAGTGCTTGACTTCTAATTAAAACAAGACGGTTTCAGACAATAATTCCTCAAATTAGAAACATCTTCATTAAATGTTATTGAGCTACATATTTTAATCTATACAAAGACCAATGAAAGGAAGTTATCAATAATTAAAACTTCTCCTTATTCATATATAATTTTTCAACCAAGTATATTTTGTTGTCACTTACTGTATGAAGGATAACTATGTAATTATGAAAAGATGTTACAGTTTTATGTAACCAATTCATTAAAATTAATTAATTCACATGAATTTCTAGGATTGTGTGTTCATCACTTACCTTTTTTTTAGATGTCAATTTTAGGTTGTTAAAGCTAACAAAAAATATTTTTTTTCCTAAATCGTCTTAAATAAATGGGTAATTTTATCATATTTCTTAATTGTGTAATTTTTTTTAAACTTAAGGTACAAGGTCATGAGTCAAAATTATTCCTGTCTTACTTCAAACACGGAGTTAAGTATGTGTATCCTAATAATTCTGTCTTCTTTTTTAAATGTTAATATTAGTTAGACCTTTAGATGTTTAAGTGTATTTGAACTTGAGGGGGAATAATTAATAAGAAACGTTTTCAAATGTAATAAAGATATGAAACTAAAATGCTCCTTCACCCTGGTGAGACCTATGCTAGAATATGCATCTTCTGTATGGGACCCACCCACCAAAGAAAACACTAATAAGCTAGAACAAATTACAAAAAAGCTGCAATATTCATTACTGAAGAATATTTTAAAAATGACAAGAATTGCATCATTAGTTAAATCATTAAACCTTGAAACACTGAGGATAAAATAATTAAATGTAGTAATTATACATAATGCAATTAATTCTAAGCTAGAAATACAACATTAAGATAACTTAATACAACCACCAAACAGACGTAAGCAGTGGCGGCGGAGCAGGGGGGCAGCCGCCCCCCTAAAACTTTTAAGGGGGGGGGGCGCCCGCCCCCCCCCCTTGAATTTCCAGTCTGCCCCCCCCCTAAAATTTTAACTTTGTTTAGCTTTTTTAACTTTGTAATTCATTTTACTTTATATGTATCATTATAATTTTCATAATTCATTTGATTTATTTCTTAAATTTAATATTGAAAGAAATTAAAAGTAGCTTTCATTTTACAGTAATCACATTATTAAGAGTTGTTGTGGCATATTTTTAAAAGTGTTGCCATCTACCGAATGACGGCAAATGTAATTTTTAAATAAATACAATTATTTATTATCTTTTCATAAATTACTATTTGTTTATTGAGTTTCCGGTTTCAGCTTCATGTTCATCATTCATGATAATTATCAGATCTAGTTTCACTAGTAAATTCGTTGGAGCATCGTGCTTTCTATGTGCATTGTTCAGCACATAATTTTAATTTATGTTTGCAAGATGTGTGTAAGAATAGTGATCCAATAAAAACTGCTGTTGATTTTACATCAGAAGTTGTTAACATTATTAGAATTTTACCGAAGCGATTGGTAGCCTTTGAAAATCTTCAGAAAGCTCAACCTGACACTGTATCTGTAGACTATGGCACGTTGCTCTTTTCAAAGCAAAATTTTAATGCCTTACAGCCTCTTTGCCCAACACGTTGCACTGTTAGAACAGCTGCTCTGGAATCTATTATCGACAATTATGCAGTCCTGCAAGAAGAACTGGCTGCTATAGCCCAAGAAAATTCAGAGGCTGGTTGTAAGGCTAATTGTTATGTAAGCCTAATGGACACTTTTGATACACTATTTGGTTTGAAATTAGGCAACTTAATTTTCTCTGCTTCAGAACAAGCAAACAAATCTCTGCAGAGTAAAGAAATTAACCGTCAAGAGAGAAACACAGCAATTGAAGCACTGAATAAATATCTTACTCGGGTGCGCCAGGATGAAGTGTTCAGAAGCTTTTACGAAAATGTCCTAAAACTTTCTGACGGACTAACTAATACACCAGTTCTTCCAAAGGATTCGAAAATTACCTCGAATATTTCAAGAAGGATCAGCATCATTAGAATTCCCAACTGTTGCGGAATATTTTCGCCAGAAATATTTTCAGGCTATTGATGCTGCAATTGGAACAATGAACGAAAAGTTCACTGAAAATGAAGATCTGCGGATTTGATTATAATTTATATATCAGAAATAAATAATACAGAAATGTTTGAAACGCTCACTTTAGCTAAAAATTAAATAGTAACATACCTAATATTCATTTCAGTAATGAATCAGTTGACGACAGAAGTGCTCAATGTTCATTTTTTAATATATATATTATTTTTTTTTAATAATAGCGAATAAATACTGCTACAGAATTACTATATTCTATTAATGAATTTGGGCGCCCCCCTTGAATTTTTGTTTGCCCCCCCCCCTTCAAATAGTTCGTTCCGCCGCCTATGGACGTAAGGATAAGAACAAATACTTGTGCTTCCCTTCCGGAATAAAGGCGTAGAATGGGTTGGAAACCAGAAAAGCCAACACTTTAGCAAAATTTAAAACTCTAATAAGAATGCATGACTAGTCATAAACAATAGATAAGCGTAGAAAGCAATGATTTTCTGTATAGAAAGCATAAGCGTCTTTAATAGATAGGATAATTCTTAAACATACATTCTTTTTTTTTTAAACAGTTAAAAATCAAATAACGGTAATATCTCTAAGAAATTATTATTATAAGAAATGTCTCTAACATTTTAAAAATTACATGAAAATGCTACAGTTTTAAAACTCAATATTGAAAGGTATCTGGAAGGTGGAGTAGAATCTGGCTTTAAGAAGGTGGACCGAGACAGCTATCAAGTTAGACTTCTACACGTTAAGGGAAAGAATAACATTCGAGTTAATCAGGTTTGATACATTTCGCTTTTAGGCTCGCCTCTCCGTCAATAGAGCAACATTCGAGTTAATCAGGTTTGATACATTTCGCTTTTAGTACTCCACGTACACATTTTATAAAATAACTTATACCATTGATTGAAACATATGAAAACAATTAACCGATACTTCATACCCTCATCTCAACCCCAATATAAAATAACGATATCAGTTCATATTTTTTGATAGGTCAAATGCCACGTGAGCTCGTTGAATCAAGGCGACGTCTTTATTCTAGACTGTGGTTTGGTGATCTTTGTCTGGAATGGTCCAGCGAGCAGCAGGATGGAGTGCCATAAGGTCAGCAACCAGTACGTCAGGGAAAAGACGTTTTTGTCACGAGTTACACTGCTAGCTGAAATACGCGATTCCCCGGAGGAGTTAACACAAATTTGAGTTCCAAAAGACTAAAAGAATTCTAGATAAGGCCGCGGCGCAGTACACGTCGGCGCAGCATACGTCGCAGACCTGCTCATAAATAGTGCAAACAAATAAAGGAGGGGGGGGGAGAACTGACAAAAACTACATCACGAAGAAATCAGAACAACGCGAAAAAACAGCCGTGATGCGAAATCATGTTCAAAAAGAAAGTGGGAAATGAACGGGCACAAAAACAACCTTTTTTTAAAAAAATTAATAAAGTAATGTCTTACCTGGGGCTTGAACCTACGACCTTTCGCGTGCAAGTGGAATGTAATAACCACTAAACTACGAAATTCATGCTATTCGGTCGTTCTGAAAGAACAAAGTAATTGACCTCAAGTGAACGCATTGTTGGTGTCGATGACACCATCACCCACTGCACTGCCTTTTCGTGCCAGCTGATTGGCTTGCTTGGTGTCCGGCATGGTTGAACCATAAGCAGAATTATATAGATAGATTTATCATAAGTTTTTATAATAAGACAGTGTTTCGTTTTTGTATAGCTCCGCTCCTTGTATTCCCGTCTCATTTTGTTCAAAGCTAACGGATTGATTCGGGGGAGAGGTTTAAAAACCAACTACTTTTCAGGGGTGAAATAGAAGTAGTTGAAGGTTTAGGCAAAAGCATTTTCTTAAAGTTTATTTCTAGAAAAAAATATTTTTAATTTAAAATTTTAACATTCATGTAAAATCTAATTTAAAACATTTAATAAAATATGAAAGTGTCACCTGATATAAATATTTACAAAAGTAAAAAAAAAATTATATCAATTGCTGTAATAACATTGTCATTTGAATGTAATATTGAAAAGGTGTTATCCAATCTGTTTATGAAATCGTCAATATTTCTTAGGCTGCTGAAATCGCCAGGCGAATCAAAGATGAAGAGAGAGGAGGGAGAGCTGAAGTCAAAATCGTTGGTAAGTTCAAAGCTTATATTTTATATTACTTAGTATGGTTCATAGGTGGAAAAGGTGATAGCTAATACTATTAGCTTATATAGTATGGTTCACAGGTAGAAAAGGTGATCTATAATACTATTAGCTTATATAGTATGGTTCATATGTAGAAAAGGTGATAGGTAATACTATTGCATTATTTAGTATGGTTTATAGGTAAAAAAAAAAGGTGATAGGTAATACTATTATATTATTTAGTAGGTTTTATAGGTAGAAAATGTGATAGGTAATACTATTATATTATTTAGCAAGGTTTATAGGTAGAAAGGTGATAGGTAATACTATTATATTATTTAGTATGGTTCATAGGTAGAAAAGGTGATAGGTAATACTATTATATTATTTATTATGGTTCATAGGTAGAAAGGTGATAGGTAATACTATTATATTATTTAGTATGTTCATAGGTAGAAAAGGTGATAGGTAATACTATTATATTATTTAGTATGTTCATAGGTAGCAATAATGATAGGTAATACTATTATATTATTTAGTAGGTTTTATAGGTAGAAAATGTGATAGGTAATACTATTATATTATTTAGTATGTTCATAGGTAGAAAGGTGATAGGTAATACTATTATATTATTTAGTATGNAAATGGAGAAATTATTCAAGACCAGGCAGCACAGCTAAAACGGTGGGTTGAGCATTATCTGGAATTGTATTCAACAGTTACCACAGTCTCCAGCACCGCTCTAGATGACATCCCAGATATGCCACTCATGGAAGAACTTGATGTCGTGCCCACACAGGAAGAGCTGAGCAAAGCAATTGACAGTCTAGCTTGTGGAAAAGCGCCTGGGAATGATGGAATACCACCAGAGGTTCTAAAGAGTGGCAAGACAGCTTTACTCCAACCATTGCACGAGATTCTGTCCCTCTGCTGGGAACAGGGCTACATCCCCCAAGACCTAAAGGATGCAAATATAGTGACACTATATAAAAACAAAGGTGATAGGAGTGATTGCAATAATTATCGCGGCATTTCACTCCTTAGTATTGTAGGAAAGACCTTTGCCCGCGTTATACTAAAACGTTTACAAAGCCTAGCATCCCGCGTCTATCCAGAATCTCAGTGTGGTTTCCGGTCCGGTCGGTCTACCATAGACATGGTGTTCTCCATACGACAGCTCCAGGAAAAATGCAGAGAGCAGCAGATGCCACTATACATTGCATTTGTGGACCTTACAAAAGCCTTCGACTTAGTCAGTCGCAACGGGCTATTCCAAATACTGGCAAAAATTGGATGTCCCCCTCACCTACTTGCCATCATCAGACAGTTCCATGAAAATATGCTTGGCACAGTACAGTTCGATGGAGCTAAGTCAGAGGCCTTCCCTGTCAGCAGCGGAGTTAAACAAGGTTGTGTACTCGCACCAACACTCTTCGCAATATTCTTCTCTGTACTTCTTCGATACGCATTCAAGGATAGCAGTGAGGGAATCTGGTTACATACCAGAGCTGATGGAGGACTTTTCAACACTGCCCGCCTCCGAGCCAAGACCAAAACGACGGATGTCCTAATTCGAGAGCTACTATTTGCGGATGATGCGGCACTAACAGCACATACAGAATCTGGTTTGCAACAACTCGTGTCAAGCTTCTCCAATGCCTGCAAAGAATTTGGTCTGCAAATCAGCTTGAAAAAGACAAACATCATGGCCCAAGACACTCGACCTCCTCCTACCATAAATATCGATAATGAAAACTTGGAGGTTGTGGACAGCTTCACCTACTTGGGATCCAAGGTCTCCAATACACTGTCCATTGAAGAAGAAATAAACAGCAGAATTGGCAAGGCAGCCGCAACAATGGCTAAACTAAATAAGCGGGTCTGGCAAAACACCAAGCTAACGGAGAAAACCAAACTGTGCGTCTATCGAGCCTGTGTCATCAGTACACTACTATATGGGAGCGAGACATGGACCACTTATACATCACAAGAGCGTAAGCTTAACAGCTTCCATTTGAGATGCTTGCGCCGCATCCTTGGTATTAAATGGCAAGAAAAAGTGCCTAATAGTGAGGTACTAACGCGTGCCAATACCCAAAGCATGTTCTCAATTCTTAGTGAAAGACGCCTGAGGTGGCTAGGACATGTCAAAAGAATGAGCCCCGGCCGCATCCCGAAGGACCTCCTATATGGTGAACTTGCTTCAGGAAAGAGGAAAACAGGTCGCCCACGCTTGCGATTTAAAGATGTCTGTCAAAGGGACATGAAAGCAGCCAAAATACATACAAGTGACTGGGAGTGTAAGGCAGAAGACCGATCTACGTGGCGCACAGTTGTCAAAGAGGGCGTCATAGTAGCCGAGGAGCGAAAAATGGAGGAGGCTGCAGACAGAAGAGCTAGGAGAAAGGCCAAAACATTTGGAAGCACAGAACTCGTGTGTAAAAACTGTGGTAAAGACTGTCACTCAAGGATAGGACTGCACAGTCACTCGAGGAAATGCAACCCAACCCAACGGTGATGCACCATCGTCTCGCGAGACGGAAGGATGCCGGATTATTTAGTATGGTTTATAGGTAAAAAAAAAAGGTGATAGGTAATACTATTATATTATTTAGTATGGTTCATAGGTAGCAATAATGATAGGTAATAATATTATATTATTTAGTAGGGTTTATAGGTAGAAAGGTGATAGGTAATACTATTATATTATTTAGTATGGTACATAGGTAGAAAAGGTGATAGGTAATACTATTATATTATTTATTATGGTTCATAGGTAGAAAGGTGATAGGTAATACTATTATATTATTTAGTATGTTCATAGGTAGAAAAGGTGATAGGTAATACTATTATATTATTTAGTATGGTTCATGGGTAGAAAAGGTGATAGGTAATACTATTATATTATTTAGTATAGTTCATAGGTAGAAAGGTGGTAGGTAATACTATTATATTATTGAGAAGCATGTCCAAATGAATTTTGTGTAATGGCCTCCACTAGAAATGTGCAGACCTCAGACAAGAAATTACATGTGGGACCATCTGAATCTTGGCGCATGCCGTGAAAGGGAAATCATTAAATGATTTTAGTTTTCTTAGGGCGTCAGACCAGAGCTCAGTTCCCTACCCACAACCACTCTCCACCACCCACCGCCAACCACAATCACCCACCGCTACCCACCACCACCACCCATCGCCACCCACCGCCCTACAGTGATGGAATGATGTGTACATCATTAATTTATATTCTGAATATTACATTTTATGACAGTGTAACGTAACTTGATCAATATTTTCAATGTGGAAAATCTATTATTTTATGTTTCATTTATGGTGTTTATGAAAATGAAATTGACATTCAAATATTTGTTCATTGAGAAGAGATCTTGAAAGTATTCTTCTAAAGTTAATACAAAACATAGTAGGGGAAAAATTCCAACCAGTATTTCTGTAGTTATAAACTAAAATCTTTTTCACCCATTTCCAATTTCCGCCTGAATGTCAAGGTATGAGAATCACTGACTGAATTTGTTGTAAAATTG
>MUZC01001391.1:27521-46126 GCA_002072015.1 Radix auricularia
TTTTGGCACTTATAAATGACCCTTTTATGACCAGTTATAAATGGCCCTTTTGAACATTTTTAAATGGCCATTTTTGTAACATATAAATGGCTCTTATTGGCTCTTATAAATGATCTCATATGACCCATTATAATGGCACCTTTTAGACACTTAAAAATGACCCTTTCGGACACGTATAAATGACCTTCTTTGGCACATATAAATGAACATTTATGGCCCGTTATAAATGAACCATTTTGTGCACTTATAAATAACTCTTTTTAGCACTTATAAATGACCCGTTTTGGGGCACATAAAACGACCATAATAGACCCGTTATAAATGGCATTTTTGGAAATTATAAATGACCCTTTATGAAACGTTTTAAATCACCGATTTTGGGCACTAAAAATGGCCAATTTTGAACACTTTAAATGGCTCTTTTCGGTCCTTTAAATTGCCCCGTTCAAGCACGTATAAATTGCCCATTTTGGGCACTTAAAAATGACACTTTAGGACCCGTTATAAATGGCCCATTTTGGCCACATAAATGGCAATATTTGCACATTTAAATGACCCTATTTTGGCACATTTAAATTGCCATTTTAGGATATTATAAATGACCCTTTTTGACCCTTTATCAATTGACCATTTAGGCACTTGTAAATTGCTCTTTTTGGCACTTATAAATGGTCCTTTTTGGCACTTATAAATGACTCTTTATGAACCGTTTTAAATGGCCGATTTTGGGTACTTATAAATGACCACTTTTGAACACTTACAAATTGCCCTATTTGGTCCTTTTAAATTTCCCCTTTCAAGCACGTATAAATTGTCCTTTTTGGCACTGATAAATAGCCCCTTTTAGGCACTTATAAATGGCTTTTTTGGCACCTATAAATGGCCCTTTTTAGTCAATTATAAATGGTCCTTTTTGGCACTAGTAAATGGCCCCTTTTAGGCACTTATAAATGGCTCTTTTTTGTACTATAAATGGTCCTTCTTTTGAGCACTAAAAATGACCATTAAAGACCCGTTATGAATGACATTTTTTGCACTTATAAATGACCCTTTTATGACCAGTTATGAATGGCCCTTTTGAACATTTTTAAATGGCCCTTTTTGTAACATATAAATGGCTCGCATTGGCTCTTATAAATGATCTATTATGACCTATTATAATGGCACCTTTTAAACACTTATAAATGACCCTTTCGGACACGTATAAATGACCTTTGGCACATATAAATAAACTTTTATGGCCCGTTATAAATGGGCCATTTTAAGCAATTATAAATGGCTCTTTTTAGCACTTATAAATGACCCGTTTTTGGGCACATAAAACGACCATTAAAGACCCGTTATAAATGGCATTTTTTGGCACTAATAAATGACCTTTTATGACCCGTTATAAAAGGCCATTTTTAAGCACTTATAAATGGCCCTTTTTTGGCACTTTAAATGACCATTAAAGACCCGTTATAAATGGCATTTTTGGAACTTATTAATGACCTTTATGAACCGTTTTAAATCGCATATTTTGGGCACTTAAAAATGGCAACTTTTAAACACTTTAAATTGCTCTTTTTGGTCCTTTAAATTGCCCCTTTCAAGCACGTATAAATGGTCCATTTTGCGCACTTAAAAATGACCCTTTAGGACCCGTTATAAATGGCCCATTTTGGCCACTTAAAAATGGCAATATTGGCACATATAAATGGTCCCATTTTGGCACATTTAAATGGCCATATTAGGATATTATAAATGACCCTTTATGACCCTTTTCCCATTGCCCATTTAGGCACTTATAAATGGCTCTTTTTGACACTTATAAATGGTCCTTTTTGGCACTTATAAATGACCCTTTATGACCTGTTTAAATTGCCCGCATTTCAGGCACGTATACATGGCTACTTTTGAACACTTAAAAATGGCCCGTTTTGGTCCTTTTAAATTGCCCCTTTCAAGCACGTTAAATGAACTTTTTAGGCATTTAAAAATGACCATTGAAGACCAGTTATAAATGGCCCGCTTTGGGCACTTATAAACGACCCACTTTGGCACATATAAATGGCCATTTTTGGCACTTATAAATGGCCAATTTGGCACTTATAAATGACCCTTTTATGACCAGTTATAAATGGCCCTTTTAAACACTTTTAAATGGCCCTTTTTGGAACATATAAATGGCTCTTATTGGCTCTTATAAATGATCCTTTATGAGTCATTATAATGGCACCTTTTAGACACTTATAAATGGACCTTTTCGGCACTTATAAATGGCCCATCTATATAAACTCTATATTTTTGTGCGACTTTTGACCTTACGCACTTACAAAACTATGCAAGTCAGCTATATGATATTTAGATTTTTCTATTGTTCTTCTTTTAGATGCAACGGCATTGCAAGATGTGCTTGATTAAAGGAAAATATAAAAATTTAGGCATGTCATTTTTGGGTCGTTTTCTCTATATAAACTCTATATTTTTGTGGGACTTTTGACCTTGCGCCGTGACTACACTATGTAATTCAGTTGTGTGATTTTTAGATTTTTCTATTGAAATTCTGTCAGATGCAACGACATTGCAAGATTTTCTGGATTGAAGGAAAAATTTTAAAAAATTTAGGCATGTCATTTTTGGGTAATTTTCTCTTTATCTGCTCTATATTTTTGTGCGTTTTGACCTTGCGCCCTTACAAAACCATGCAAGCAGCTATATGATTTTTAGATTTTTCTATTGCACTTCTATCAGATGCTAGGACATTGCAAGATGTCCTGGATTGAAGGAAAAAAAAAATTTAGGCATGTAATTTTTGGTCAATTTTCTCAATATAAGCTCTATATTTTTGTGCCACGTTCGACTTTGTGCGGTGACTATACTATGCAAGTCAGCTATGTGATTTTTATATTTTTCTATTGAAATTCTGTCTGATGCAACGACATTGCAAGATGTGCTTGATTAAAGGAAATGTTTAAAAAAAATTTAGGCATGTCATTTTGGGGTAATTTTCTCTATATGAACTCTATATTTTTGTGCGACTTTTGACATTGCGCACTTACAAAACTATGCAAGTCAGCTATGTGATTTTATATTTTTCTTTTGCACTTTTTTCAGATGCAAAGTCTTTGCAAGATGTGCTGGATTAAAGGAAAAATAAAAAAAAATTTAGTCATGTCATTTTTCGGTAATTTTCTCTATATAAACTCTATATTTTTGTGCGACTTTTGACCTTGCGCCCTTACAAAACTATGCAAGTCAGCTTTGTGATTTTTAGATTTTTCTTTTGCACTTCTATCATATGCTAGGACATTGCAAGATGTCCTGGATTGAAGGAAAAATATTTAAAAATTTAGGCATGTCATTTTTGGATAATTTTCTCTATATAAGCTGTATATTTTTGTGCGACATTTGACCTTGCGCCGTGACTACACTTTGTAATTCAGTTGTGTAATTTTTAGATTTTTCTATTGAAATTCTGTCAGATGCAACGACATTGCAAGATGTCCTGGATTGAAGGAAAAAAAAATTATGCATGTCATTTTTGGGTAATTTTCTCTTTTTCAGCTCTATATTGTTTTGCGACTTTTTACCTTGCGCCATGACAAATCTATGCAAGTTAGCTATGTGATTTTTAGTTTTTTCTATTACACTTCTGTCAGATGCAACGACATTGCAAGATTTCCTGGATTGAAGGAAAAATTTTTAAAAAAATTAGGCATGTCATTTTTGGGTAATTTTCTCTATATAAGCTCTATATTTTTGTGCGAATTTCGACCTTGTGCGGTGACTAAACTATGCAAGTCAGATATGTTATTTTTATACTTTTCTATTAAAATTCTGTCAGATGCAACGACAATGCAAGATGTCCTGGATTGAAGGTAAAATAAAACAAATTTAGACATGTCATTTTTGGGTAATTTTCTTTTGATAATCTCTATATTGTTTTGCGACTTTTTACCTTGCACCGTGACAAAATTATGCAAGTTAGTTATGTGATTTTTAGATTTTTCTATTGAAATTCTGTCAGATGCAACGACATTGCAAGATGTGCTGCATTAAAGGAAATATAAAAAAAAATTTAAGGCATGACATTTTTGGGTAATTTTCTCTATGTAAACTCTATATTTTGGTGCGACTTTTGACCTTGCGCCCTTACAAAACCATGCAATTCAGCTATGTGATTTTTAGATTTTTCTATTGCACTTCTGTCAGATGCTAGTACATTGTAAGATGTCCTGGATTGATGGAAAAATAAAAAAAAATTTTAGGCATGTCGTTTTTGGATAAAATTCTCTATATAAGCTTTATATTTTTGTGCGACATTTGACTTTGCGCCGTGACTACACTATGTAATTAAGTTGTGTGATTTTTAGATTTTTCTATTGAAATTCTGTCAGATGCAACGAAATTGCAAGATGTGCTGCACTGAAGGAAATAAAAAAAATTTTTTAGGCATGTCATTTTTGGGTCGTTTTCTCTACATAAACTCTATATTTTTGTGCGACTTTTGACCTTGCACCCTTACAAAACTATGCAAGCAGGTATGTGATTTTTAAGTTTTTCTATAGCACTTCTATCAGATGCTAGAACAATGCAAGATATTTGGATTGAATGAAAAATAAAAAAAAATTTAGGCATGTCATTTTTGGTCGTTTTCTCTATATAAACTCTATATTTTTGTGCGACTTTTGACCTTGCGACGTGACAAAACTATGCAAGTCAGTTATGTGATTTTTAGATTCTTCTATTGCACTTCTTTCAGATGGAACGACATTGCAAAATGTGCTTGATTAAAGGAAAACATTTTTTTTATAGGCATGTCATTTTTGGGTAGTTTTCTCTATATAAACTCTATATTTTGTGCGACTTTTGACCTTGCGCCCTTACAAAACCATGCAAGTCAGCTGTGTGATTTTTAGATTTTTCTATTGAAATTCTGTCAGATGCAACGACATTGCAAGATGTGCTGCATTAAAGGAAATATAAAAAAAATTTAAGGCATGTCAATTTTGGGTAATTTTCTCTATATAAACTCTATATTTTTGTGCGACTTTTGACCTTGCGCCCCTACAAAACCATGCAATTCAGCTATGTGATTTTTAGATTTTTCTATTGCATTTTGTCAGATGCTAGGACATTGTAAGATGTCCTAGATTTAAGGAAAAATAAAAAAAATTTTTAGGCATGTCATTTTTGGATAAAATTCTCTATATAAGCTTTATATTTTTGTGCGACATTTGACCTTGCGCCGTGACAACACTATGTATTTCAGTTGTGTGATTTTAAGATTTTTCTATTGAAATTCTGTCAGATGCAACGACATTGCAAGATGTGCTGCATTGAAGGAAATAAAAAAAAAATTTTAGGTATGTCATTTTTGGGTCGTTTTCTCTATATAAACTCTATATTTTGTGCAACTTTTGACCTTACGCCCTTACAAAACTATGCAAGCAGTTATGTGATTTTTGGTTTTTTCTATAGCACTTCTATCAGATGCTAGGATATTGCAAGATATTTGGATTGAATGAAAAATAAAAAGTTTTTAGGCATGTCATTTTTGGGTCGTTTTCTCTATATAAACTATATATTTTTGTGCGACTTTTGACCTTGCGCCGTGACAAAACTATGCAAGTCAGTTATGTGATTTTTAGATTTTTCTATTGCACTTCTATCAGATGCTAGGACATTGCAAGATGTCCTGGAGTGAAGGAAAAATAAAAATAAATTTAGGCATTTCATTTTTGGGTAATTTTCTCTGTATAAGCTATATATTTTTGTGCGACTTTCGACCTTGTGCGTTGACTAAACTATGCATGTCAGCTATGAGATTTTTATATTTTTCTATTGAAATTCTGACAGATAAAGTGACATTGCAAGATGTGCTGAATGAAAGGAAATATAAAAAAAATGTAGGCATGTCATTTTTAGGTAATTTTCTCTATATAAACTCTATATTTTTGTGCGACTTTTGACCAAAGTGGTCATTTATAAGTGCCCAAAATCGGCCATTTAAAACGGTTCATAAAGGGTCATTTATAAGTGCCAAAAAGGACCATTTATAAGTGCCAAAAAGAGCCATTTATATGTGCCAATATTGCCATTTATAAGTGGCCAAAATGGGCAATTTATAACGGGTCCTAAAGGTTCATTTTTAAGTGCCCAAAATGGACCATTTATACGTATTTGAAAGGGGCAATTTAAAGAACCAAAAAGAGCCATTTAAAGTGTTCAAAATTGGCCATTTTTAGTGCCCAAAATCGGCGATTTAAAACGTTTCATAAAGGGTCATTTATAATTTCCAAAAATGCCATTTATAACGGGTCTTTAATGGTCGTTTAAAGTGCCAAAAAGGGCCATTTATAAGTGCTTAAAAAAGGCCATTTTTAACGGGTCATAAAGGGTCATTTATAAGTGCCAAAAATGCCATTTATAACGGGTCTTTAATGGTCGTTTTATGTGCCCCAAAACGAATCATTTATAAGTGCTAAAAAGAGTTATTTATACGTGCACAAAATGGTTAATTTATAACGGGCCATAAAAGTTCATTTATATTTGGCAAAGAAGGTCATTTATACGTGTTTGAAAGGGTCATTTATAAGTGTCTAAAAGGTGCCATTATAATGGGTCATAATAGATCATTGATAAGAGCCAATAAGAGCCATTTATATGTTACAAAAATGGCCCTTTAAAAATGTTCAAAAGGGCAATTTATAACTGGTCATAAAAGGGTCATTTATAAGTGCCAAAAATGGCCATTTATAAGTGCCAAAAATGGCCATTTATATGTGCCAAAAATGGCCATTTATATTTGCCAAAAATGGCCATTTATATGTGCCAAAATGGGCCGTTTATAAGTGCCCAAAATGGGCAATTTATAACGGGTTCTCAAGTGTCATTTTTAAGTGCCTAAAAGAGGCCATTTAAACGTGCTTGAAAGGGGCAATTTAAAAGGACCAAAAGGGCCATTTGTAAGTGTTCAAATGTGGCCATTAATAAGTGTTAAAAATGGGCCATTTAAACGGGTTATAAAGGGTCATTTATAAGTGCAAAAAATGTTATTCATAACGGGTCTTTAATGGTCATTTTAAGTGCCCAAATGGACCATTTATAAGTACAAAAAAGAGCCATTTATAAGTGCCTAAATAGGGCCATTTATTAGTGACAAAAAGGACCAATTATAATTGACCAAAAAGGGCCATTTATAAGTGCCAAAAAGAGCCATTTATAAGTGCCTAAAAGGGGCCATTTATTAGTGCCAAAAATGACCATTTATACGTGTTTTAAAGGGGCAGTTTAAAAAGACCAAATAGGGCCATTTGTAAGTGTTCAAATGTGGTAATTTATAAGTTCCCAAAATCGGCCATTTAAAACGGTTCATATAGGGTCATTTATAAGTGCCAAAAAGGACCATTTATAAGTGCCAAAAAAGAGCCATTTATAAGTGCCTAAATGGGCAATGGTTAAAGGGTCATAAAGGGTCATTTATATAAGCCAAAAATTGCCATTTAAATGTGCCAAAATGGGCCATTTATAAGTGCCCAAAATGGTCGA
Organism: Radix auricularia; assembly: GCA_002072015.1. Lineage (NCBI taxonomy): Eukaryota > Metazoa > Mollusca > Gastropoda > Lymnaeidae > Radix > Radix auricularia. The sequence goes on from MUZC01001391.1 coordinate 35,055, forward strand.
TTTATAACGGGTTCTCAAGGGTCATTTTTTTAAGTGCCTAAAAGAGGCCATTTAAACGTGCTTAAAAGGGGCAATTTAAAAGGACCAAAAAGGGCCATTTGTAAGTGTTCAAAAGTGGTCATTTATAAGTGCCCAAAATTGGCCATTTAAAACGGTTATAAAGGGTCATTTATAAGTGCTAAAAATGTCATTCATAACGGGTCTTTAATGGTCATTTTAAGTGCCCAAAAGGACCATTTATAAGTACAAAATAGAGCCATTTATAAGTGCCTAAAAGGGGCCATTTACTAGTGCCAAAAAGGACCATTTATAATTGACCAAAAAGGGCAATTTATAAGTGCCACAAATAGCCATTTATAAGTGCCTAAATGAGGCCATTTATTGGTGTCAAAAAGGACCTTTTATACGTGCTTGAAAGGGGCAATTTAAAAGGACCAAATAGGGCCATTTGTAAGTATTCAAAAGTGGTCATTTATAAGTGCCCAAAATCGGCCATTTAAAGCGGTTCATAAAGGGTCATTTATAAGTGCCAAAAAGAACCATTTATAAGTGCCAAAATGAGCCATTTATAAGTGCCTAAATGGGCAATTGATAAAGGGTCATAAAGGGTCATTTATAATATCCTAAAATGGCCATTTATATGTGCCAAAATGGGGCCATTTATTTAAGCCAATATTGCCATTTATAAGTGGCCAAAATGGGCAATTTATAACGGGTCCTAAAGGGTCATTTTTAAGTGCCCAAAATGGACCATTTAAACGTATTTGAAAGGGGCAATTTAAAGGACCAAAAAGAGCCATTTAAAGTTTTCAAAATTTGCCATTTTTAGTGCCCAAAATCGGCGATTTAAAACGTTTCATAAAGGGTCATTTATAATTTCCAAAAATGCCATTTATAACGGGTCATTAATGGTCGTTTAAAGTGCCAAAAAAGGGCCATTTATAAGTGCTAAAAAGAGTTATTTATAAGTGCACAAAATGGTTCATTTATAACGGGCCATAAAAGTTCATTTATATGTGCCAAAGAAGGTCATTTATACCTGTCCGAAAGGGTCATTTATAAGTGTCTAAAAGGTGCCATTATAATGGGTCATAATAGATCATTTATAAGAGCCAATAAGAGCAATTTATATGTTACAAATATGGCCATTTAAAAATGTTCAAAAGGGCCATTTATAACTGGTCATAAAAGGGTCATTTATAAGTGCCAAAAATGGCCATTTGTAAGTGCCAAAAATGGCCATTTATATGTGCCAAAAATGGCCATTTATATGTGCCAAAATGGGCCGTTTATAAGTGCCCAAAATGGGCCATTTATAACGGGTTCTCAAGGGTCATTTTTAAGTGCCTAAAAGAGGCCATTTAAACGTGCTTGAAATGGGCAATTTAAAAGGACCAAAAAGGGCCATTTGTAAGTGTTCAAATGTGGCCATGTATGTGTCCAAAATGGGCCATTTAAACAGGTTATAAAGGGTCATTTATAAGTGCAAAAAAATGTTTTTCATAACGGGTCTTTAATGGTCATTTTAAGTGCCCTAAAGGACCATTTATAAGTACAAAAAAGAGCCATTTATAAGTGACTAAATAGGGCCATTTATTAGTGCCAAAAAGGACCATTTATAATTGACAAAAAGGGCCATTTATAAGTGCCAAAAAGAGCCATTTATAAGTGCCTAAAAGGTGCCATTTATTAGTGCCAAAAATTACCATTTATACGTGCTTAAAAGGGGCAATGTAAAAGGACCAAATAGGGCCATTTGTAAGTGTTCAAAAGTGGTCATTTATAAGTGCCCAAAATTGGCCATTTAAAACGGTTCATAAAGGGTCATTTATAAGTGCCAAAAAGGACCATTTATAAGTGCCAAAAAGAGCCATTTATAGATGCCTAAATGGGCAATAGATAAAGGGTCATAAAGGGTCATTTTTAATATCCTTAAATGGCCATTTACATGTGCAAAAATGGGGCCATTTATATATGCCAATATTGCCATTTATAAGTGGCCAAAATGGGCCATTTATAACGGGTCCAAAAGGGTCATTTTTAAGTGCCCAAAATGGGCGATTTAAAACGGTTCATAAAGGGTCATTAATAAGTTCCAAAAATGCCATTAATAACGGGTCTTAAATGGTCATTTAAAGTGCCAAAAAGGGCTATTTATAAGTGCTTAAAAATGGCCTTTTATAACGGGTCATAAAGGGTCATTTATAAGTGCCAAAAAATGCCATTTATAACAGGTCTTTAATCCTCATTTTAAGTGCCCAAAAGGACCATTTATAAGTACAAAATAGAGCCATTTATAAGTGCCTAAAAGGGGCCATTTACTAGTGCCAAAAAGGACCATTTATAATTGACCAAAAAGGGCCATTTATAAGTGCCAAAAAGAGCAATTTATAAGTGCCTAAATGGGGCCATTTATTGGTGCCAAAAAGGACCTTTTATACGTGCTTGAAAGGGGCAATTTAAAAGGACCAAATAGGGCAATTTGTAAGTGTTCAAAAGTGGTCATTTATAAGTGCCCAAAATCGGCCATTTAAAACGGTTCATAAAGGGTCATCTATAATTTCCATAAATGCCATTTATAACGGGTCTTTAATGGTCGTTTTATGTGCCCCAAAACGGGTCATTTATAAGTGCTAAAAAGAGTTATTTATAAGTACACAAAATGGTTCATTTATAACGGGCCATAAAAGTTCATGTATATGTGCCAAAGAAAGTCATTTATACGTGTCCGAAAGGGTCATTTATAAGTGTCTTAAAGGTGCCATTATAATGGGTCATAATAGATAATTTATAAGAGCCAATAAGAGCCATTTATATGTTACAAAAATGGCCATTTAAAAATGTTCAAAAGGGCCATTTATAACTGGTCATAAAAGGGTCATTTATAAGTGTCAAAAAGTGCCATTTATAAGTGCCTAAATGGGCAATGGGAAAAGGGTCATAAAGGGTCATTTATAATATCCTAATATGGCCATTTAAATGTGCCAAAATGGGGCCATTTATATGTGCCAATATTGTCATTTATAAGTGGCCAAAATGGGCCATTTATAACGGGTAATAAAGGGTCATTTTTAAGTTCGCAAATGGACCATTTATACGTGCTTGAAAGGGGCAATTTAAAGGACCAAAAAGAGCAATTTAAAGTGTTCAAAAGTTGCCATTTTTATGTGCCCAAAATATGCGATTTAAAACGGTTCATAAAGGGTCATTAATAAGTTCCAAAAATGCCATTTATAACGGGTCTTTAATGGTCATTTAAAGTGCCAAAACAGGGCCATTTATAAGTGCTTAAAAATGGCCTTTTATAACGGGTCATAAAAGGTCATTTATTAGTGCCAAAAAATGCCATTTATAACGGGTCTTTAATGGTCGTTTTATGTGCCCAAAAACGGGTCATTTATAAGTGATAAAAAGAGCCATTTAAATTTGCTTAAAATGGCCCATTTATAACGGGCCATAAAAGTTCATTTATATGTGCCAAAGAAGGTCATTTATACGTGTCCGAAAGGGTCATTTATAAGTGTTTAAAAGGTGCCATTATAATGGGTCATAATAGATCATTCATAAGAGCCAATAAGAGCCATTTATATGTTACAAAAATGGCCATTTAAAAATGTTCAAAAGGGTCATTTATAACTGGTCATAAAAGGGTCATTTATAAGTGCCAAAAATGGCCAATTATAAGTGCCAAAAATGGCCATTTATATGTGCCAAAATTTGTCATTTATATGTGCCAAAATGGGCCGTTTATAAGTGCCCAAAATGGGCCATATATAACGGGTTCTCAAGGGTCATTTTTAAGTGCCTAAAAGAGGCCGTTTAAACGTGCTTGAAAGGGGCAATTTAAAAGGACCAAAAAGGGCTATTTGTAAGTGTTCAAATGTGGCCATGTATAAGTGTCCAAAATGGGCCACTTAAACGGGTTATAAAGGGTCATTTATAAGTGCAAAAAATGTCATTCATAACGGGTCTTTAATGGTCATTTTAAGTGCCCAAAAGGACCATTTATAAGTGCCTAAAAGGTGCAATTTATTAGTGCCAAAAATTATCATTTATACGTGCTTAAAAGGGGCAATTTAAAAGGACCAAATAATGCCATTTGTAAGTGTTCAAAAGTGGTCATTTATAAGTGCCCAAAATCGGCAATATAAAACGGTTCATAAAGGGTCATTTATAAGTGCCAAAAAGGACCATTTATAAGTGCCAAAAAGAGCCATTTATAAATGCCTAAATGGGCAATGGATAAAGGGTCATAAAGGGTCATTTATAATATCCTAAAATGGCCATTTACATGTGCCAAAATTGGGCCATTTATATATGCCAATATTGCCATTTATAAGTGGCCAAAATGGGCCATTTATAACAGGTCCTAAAGGGTCATTTTTAAGTGCCCAAAATGGGCCATTTATACGTGCTTGAAAGGGGCAATTTAAAGGACCAAAAAGAGCCATTTAAAGCGTTCAAATGTGGCCATTTTTAAGTGCCCAAAATCGGCGATTTAAAACGGTTCATAAAGAGTCATTAATAAGTTCCAAAAATGCCATTTATAACGGTTCTTTAATGGTCATTTAAAGTGCCAAAAAAGGGCAATTTATAAGTGCTTAAACATGGCCTTTTATAACGGGTCATAAAGGGTCATTTATAAGTGCCAAAAAATGCCATTTATAACGGGTCTTTAATGGTCGTTTTATGTGCCCAAAACCGGGTCATTTATAAGTGCTAAAAAGAGCCATTTATAATAGCTTAAAATGGCCCATTTATAACGGGCCATAAAAGTTCATTTATATGTGCCAAAGAAGGTCATTTATACGTGTCCGAAAGGGTCATTTATAAGTGTCTAAAAGGTGCCATTATAATGGGTCATAAGAGATCATTTATAAGAGCCTATAAGAGCCATTTATATGTTACAAAAAGGGCCATTTAAAAATTTTAAAAACAGCCATTTATAACTGGTCATAAAATGGTCATTTATAAGTGCCAAAAATGGCAACTTATAAGTGCCAAAAATGGCCATTTATATGTGCCAAAATTGGCCGTTTATAACGGGTTCTCAAGGGTCATTTTTAAGTGCCTAAAATAGGCCATTTAAACGTGCTTGAAAGGGGCAATTTAAAAGGACCAAAAAGGGCCATTTGTAAGTGTTCAAATGTGGCCATGTATAAGTGCCCAAAATTGGCCATTTAAACGGGTTATAAAGGGTCATTTATAAGTGCAAAAAAATGTCATTCATAACGGGTCTTTAATGGTCATTTTAAGTGCCCAAAAGAATCATTTATAAGTACAAAAAAGAGCCATTTATAAGTGCCTAAAAGGGGCCATTTATTAGTGCCAAAAAGGACCAATTATAATAGACATAAAATGGCCATTTATAAGTGCCAAAAAGAGCCATTTATAAGTGCCTAAAAGTGGCCATTTATTAGTTCCAAAAAGGACCATTTATACGTGCTTTAAAGGGGCAATTTAAAAGGACCAAATAGGGCCATTTGTAAGTGTTCAAATGTGGTCATTTATAAGTTCCCAAAATCGGCCATTTAAAACGGTTCATAAAGGGTAATTTATAAGTGCCAAAAAGGACCATTTATAAGTGCCAAAAAGAGCCATTTATAAGTGCCTAAATGGGCAATGGATAAAGGGTCATAAAGGGTCATTTATAATATCCTAATATGGCAATTTAAATGTGCCAAAATGGGGCCATTTATATGTGCCAATATTGCCATTTATAAGTGGCCAAAATGGGCCATTTATAACGGGTCCTAAAGGGTCATTTTTAAGTGCGCAAAATGGACCATTTATACGTGCTTGAAAGGGGCAATTTAAAGGACCAAAAAGAGCCATTTAAAGTGTTCAAAAGTTGCCATTTTTAAGTGCCCAAAATATGCGATTTAAAACGGTTCATAAAGGGTCATTAATAAGTTCCAAAAATGCCATTTATAAAGGGTCTTTAATGGTCATTTAAAGTGCCAAAACAGGGCCATTTATAAGTGCTTAAAAATGGCCTTTTATAACGGGTCACAAAAGGTCATTTATTAGTGCCAAAAAATGCCATTTATAACGGGTCTTTAATGGTCGTTTTATGTGCCCAAAAACGGGTCATTTATAAGTGATAAAAAGAGCCATTTAAAATTGCTTAAAATGGCCCATTTATAACGGGCCATAAAAGTTCATTTATATGTGCCAAAGAAGGTCATTTATACGTGTCCGAAAGGGTCATTAATAAGTGTTTAAAAGGTGCCATTATAATGTGTCATAATAGATCATTTATAAGAGCCAATAAGAGCCATTTATATGTTACAAAAATGGCCATTTAAAAATGTTCAAAAGGGCCATTTATAACTGGTCATAAAAGGGTCATTTATAAGTGCCAAAAATGGCCAATTATAAGTGTCCAAAATGGGCCATTTAAACGGGTTATAAAGGGTAATTTATAAGTGCAGAAAATGTCATTCCTAAAGGTCTTTAATGGTCATTTTAAGTGCCCAAAAGGACCATTTATAAGTACAAAAAGAGTCCTTTATAAATGCCTAAAAGGGGCCATTTATTAGTGCCAAAAAGGACCATTTATAATTGACATAAAAGGCCATTTATAAGTGCCAAAAAGAGCCATTTATAAGTGCCTAATAGGTGCCATTTATTAGTGCCAAAAATTACCATTTATACGTGCTTAAAAGGGGCAATTTAAAAGGACCAAATAGGGCCATTTGTAAGTGTTCAAAAGTGGTCATTTATAAGTGCCCAAAATCGGCCATTTAAAACGGTTCATAAAGGGTCATTTATAAGTGCCAAAAATGACCATTTATAAGTGCCAAAAAGAGCCATTTATAAGTGCCTAAATGGACAATGGATAAAGGGTCATAAAGGGTCATTTATAATATCCTAAAATGGCCATTTACATGTGCCAAAATTGGGCCATTTATATATGCCAATATTGCCATTTATTAGTGGCCAAAATGGGCCATTTATAACAGGTCCTAAAGGGTCATTTTTAATTGCCAAAAATGGGCCATTTATACGTGCTTGAAAGGGGCAATTTAAAGGACCAAAAAGAGCCATTTAAAGTGTTCAAATGTGGCCATTTTTACGTGCCCAAAATCTGCGATTTAAAACGGTTCATAAAGGGTCATTAATAAGTTCCAAAAATGCCATTTATAACGTGTCTTTAATGGTCATTTAAAGTGCCAAAAAGGGCCATTTATAAGTGCTTAAAAATGGCCTTTTATAACGGGTCATAAAGGGTCATTTATAAGTTCCAAAAAATGCCATTTATAACGGGTCTTTAATGGTCGTTTTATGTGCCCAAAACCGGGTCATTTATAAGTGCTAAAAAGAGCCATTTATAATAGCTTAAAATGGCCCATTTATAACGGGCCATAAAAGTTCATTTATATGTGCCAAAGAAGGGCATTTATACGTGTCCGAAAGGGTCATTTATAAGTGTCTAAAAGGTGCCATTATAATGGGTCACAAGAGATCATTTATAAGAGCCTATAATAGCCATTTATATGTTACAAAATTGGCCATTTAAAAATGTTCAAAAGGGCCATTTATAACTGGTGATAAAAGGGTCATTTATAAGTGCCAAAAATGGCCATTTATAAGTGCCTAAAAGAGGACATTTAAACGTGCTTGAAAAAGGCAATTTAAAAGGACCAAAAAGGGCCATTTGTAAGTGTTTAAATGTGGCCACGTATAAGTGCCCAAAATGGGCCATTTAAACGGGTTATAAAGGGTCATTTATAAGTGCAAAAAAATGTCATTCATAACGGGTCTTTAATGGTCATTTTAAGTGCCCAAAAGGACCATTTATAAGTACAAAAAAGAGCCATTTATAAGTGGCTTAAAGGGGCCGTTTAGTAGTGCCAAAAAGGACCATTTATAATTGAACAAAAAGGGCCATTTATAATTGCCAAAAAGAGCCATTTATAAGTGCCTAAAAGGAGCCATTTATTAGTGCCAAAAAGAACCATTTATACGTGCTTTAAAGGGGCAATTTAAAAGGACCAAATAGGGCCATTTGTAAGTGTTCAAATGTGGTCATTTATAAGTGCCTAAAATCGGCCATTTAAAACGGTTCATAAATGGTCATTTATAGGTGCCAAGAAGGACCATTTATAAGTGCCAAAAAGAGCCATTTATAAGTGCCTAAATGGGCAATGGATAAAGGGTCATAAAGGGTCATTTATAATATCCTAATATGGCAATTTAAATGTGCCAAAATGGGGCCATTTATATGTGCCAATATTGCCATTTATAAGTGGCCTAAATGGGCCATTTATAACGGGTCCTAAAGGGTCATTTTTAAGTGCGCAAAATGGACCATTTATACGTGCTTGAAAGGGGCAATTTAAAGGACCAAAAAGAACCATTTAAAGTGTTCAAAAGTTGCCATTTTTAAGTGCCCAAAATATGCGATTTAAAACGGTTCATAAAGGGTCATTCATAAGTTCCAAAAATGCCATTTATAACGGGTCTTAAATGGTCATTTAAAGTGCCAAAAAAGGGCCATTTATAAGTGCTCAAAAATGGCCTTTTATAACGGGTCATAAAGGGTCATTTATAAGTGCCAAAAAATGCCATTTATAACAGGTCTTTAATGGTCGTTTTATGTGCCCATAATTGGGTCATTTATAAGTTTTAAAAAGAGCCATTTATAATAGCTTAAAATGGCCCATTTATAACGGGCCATAAAAGTTCATTTATATGTGCCAAAGAAGGGCATTTATACGTGTCCGAAAGGGTCATTTATAAGTGTCTAAAAGGTGCCATTATAATGGGTCATAAGAGATCATTTATAAGAGCCTATAAGAGCCATTTATATGTTACAAAATTGGCCATTTAAAAATGTTCAAAAGGGCCATTTTTAACTGGTCATAAAAGGGTCATTTATAAGTGCCAAAAATGGCCATTTATATGTGCCAAAAATGGCCATTTATATGTGCAAAATTGGGCCGTTTATAAGTGCCCAAAATGGGCCATTTATAACGGGTTCTCAAGGGTCATTTTTAAGTGCCTAAAAGAGGCCATTTAAACGTGCTTGAAAAAGGCAATTTAAAAGGACCAAAAAGGGCCATTTGTAAGTGTTTAAATGTGGCCACGTATAAGTGTCCAAAATGGGTTATTTAAACGGGTTATAAAGGGTCATTTATAAGTGCAAAAAATGTCATTCATAACGGGTCTTTAATGGTCATTTTAAGTGCCCAAAAGGACCATTTATAAGTACAAAAAAGAGCCCTTTATAAATGCCTAAAAGGGGCCATTTATTAGTGCCAAAAAGGACCATTTATAATTGACCAAAAAGGGCCATTTATAAGTGCCAAAAAGAGCCATTTATAAGTGCCTAAAAGGTGCCATTTATTTGTGCCAAAAATTACCATTTATACGTGCTTAAAAGGGGCAATTTAAAAGGACCAAATAGGGCCATTTGTAAGTGTTCAAAAGTGGTCATTTATAAGTGCCCAAAATTTGGCCATTTAAAACGGTTCATAAAGGGTCATTTATAAGTGCCAAAAAGGACCATTTATAAGTGCCAAAAAGAGCCATTTATAAGTGCCTAAATGGGCAATGGATAAAGGGTCATAAAGGGTCATTTATAATATCCTAAAATGGCCATTTACATGTGCCAAAATTGGGCCATTTATATATGCCAATATTGCCATTTATAAGTGGCCAAAATGGGCCATTTATAACAGGTCCTAAAGGGATATTTTTAAGTGCCCAAAATGGGCCATTTATACGTGCTTGAAAGGGGCAATTTAAAGGACCAAAAAGAGCCATTTAAAGTGTGCAAATGTGGCCATTTTTAAGTGCCCAAAATCGGCGATTTAAAACGGTTCATAAAGGGTCATTAATAAGTTCCAAAAATGCCATTTATAACGGGTCTTTAATGGTCATTTAAAGTGCCAAAAAAGGGCCATTTATAAGTGCTTAAAATGGCCTTTTATAACGGGTCATAAAGGGTCATTTATAAGTGCCAAAAATGCCATTTATAACGGGTCTTTAATGGTCGTTTTATGTGCCCAAAACCGGTTATTTATAAGTGCTAAAAAGAGCCATTTATAATAGCTTAAAATGGCCCATTTATAACGGGCCATAAAAGTTCATTTATATGTGCCAAAGAAGGTCATTTATACGTGTCCGAAAGGGTCATTTATAAGTGTCTAAAAGGTGCCATTATAATGGGTCATAAGGGATCATTTATAAGAGCCTATAAGAGCCATTTGGGCTTCAAGGGCTGTCAAAGCCGGAGCGGGTGCGGGGATAAGCTCCCTCACCCCATGAAATGCTCCAATGGTCTGCGACTCTAATCGCCTCTGGCAGTCAAATCCAGCTCCTGGCCTTCACGTGTGGCTTGCCAAACAAGCCCGGCGAAGCGTGTTCCAAACTAACAGGAGAAGGGGTGCAAGGCGGACCACTGGCGCCTCAAAACCAGTTGCTTCGGGCAGATGAGGCTCGTCAGCTTTAGGTGGCCGCTCATCTAGGAGAAGGAAAACTCTACTCCAAACCTCCGCTGCCTTGCGGCCATACTCACTCATGAGAAAGGCTAGAGGAGTAAACCTCGATCACAAATCAGGAGCCGGAATCCCGAAGGCAGCCTGGCGTTGCTCACAACGTCTCTCTGGCAATTCCTGCGACGTAGCTGACACCAAGATGTACTGGCCCTGCCTCTCCCTTGGACCCCTCAGCCGCGTGGAGAGAGGGAGTCTGCTGCATGGGCAACAGCTGACTCTCCACACCACCTGCCCAGGCCTGTGCCCTGGAGAGGACACTCCAGCTTCGCCTCACAGCGTCGACACAACACGGGAAGTAGTAGTGACCGGTTATAAGCCACCCGCTCAATTGGCGTAGAGCTGGCGCCAGGGACTGCTTCTGACGGTGGGAGAGATATCTATATCTCATTGGACAGCTACCGCCCGCCTCAAGCTGGGCAGCCCCCAGTCAATAAGGTGCTGTCCCGCCACAGTCTGCCTGCCCTACTGGGTGCGTAGGGCTTAAAGTGCACACGTGCTTGACAAGTAGACTGTAATCTCATGCACCAAACAAAATAAATAAAAAATAAAAAAGGAAAACCCCATTCA
>MUZC01001391.1:48801-64336 GCA_002072015.1 Radix auricularia
GCCAGGCTGAAGGCAAAGACGAAGATCCGAGAAACGGTCATCAGGGACATGCTTTTTGCAGACGATGCTGCCATTGCAACTCACAACGAAGCTGATTTGCAAAGCCTGATGGACCGCTTTGCCAAGGCCGCCAGGGACTTCGGACTAACCATCAGCCTCAAAAAGACCAACGTGATGGCCCAAGACGCGGAACCACCCAACATCACCATCGATGGCTGCCAACTTGAGGCCGTGGAACGCTTTACATACCTTGGATCCAATATCACCAACAACCTGTCCCTTGATTTCGACCTAGACGCAAGGATCGGCAAGGCCTCTACAACTCTGGCTAGGCTCTCAAAAAGAGTATGGGGCAACAAAAAGCTGACCATTAACACCAAAATTGCTATTTACAAGGCATGTGTGCTAAGTACCCTCCTTTATGCCAGTGAAACCTGGACCCTATACTCCAGACAAGAAAGGAGATTGAGTGCTTTCCACATGCGCTGTCTCCGGCGCATCCTGGGAATTACCTGGCAGGACCATGTCACCAACAACGAAGTGCTACAACGGGCGAAAATCCAAAGCATGACAACTCTCCTTCGCCAGCGTCGGCTTAGGTGGTTGGGACATGTGCGCAGACTGGAGGATGGCAGAATCCCAAAGGACATCCTCTTTTCTGAGCTAGCCAAAGGAAAGAGATCCACAGGCCGGCCTCACCTCCGTTACAAAGATGTGTGTAAGAGAGACCTCAAAGCTATTGGCATTGACATTAATAGCTGGGAGGAACTCGCTGGGGACAGGTGCAGTTGGAGACAGGCATTGACTGCTGGGCTAGAAGCAGGGGAAAAATGCCTGCAACAGGTCGCAGACGAAGTTCGACTAAGGAGGAAACGCAGAACAACTCAGCCAACCAACAGCACTACCTTTCAGTGTGAGAAGTGCAGCAAAGTCTGTCATTCGCAAGTGGGCTTGTACAGCCACAGCAGAAGCTGCGGGATCACGCGCAGAAATCCTACAGGGGCACAGAATATTCCGTCGTCTTACGAGACATAAGGAAGCCAAAACAAAACAAAATAAGAGCCATTTATATGTTACAAAAAGGGCCATTTAAAATGTTCAAAAGGGCCATTTATAACTGGTCATAAAAGGGTCATTTATAAGTGCCAAAAATGGCCACTTATAAGTGCCAAAAATGGCCATTTATATGTTCCAAAAATGGCCATTTATATGTGCCTAAATGGGCCGTTTATAAGTGCCCAAAATGGGCCATTTATAACAGGTTCTCAAGGGTCATTTTCAAGTGCCTAAAAGAGGCCATTTAAACGTGCTTGAAAGGGGCAATTTAAAAGGACCAAAAAGGGCCATTTGTAAGTGTTTAAATGTGGCCATGTATAAGTGCCCAAAATGGGCCATTTAAACGGGTTATAAAGGGTCATTTATAAGTGCAAAAAAATGTCATTCATAACGGGTCTTTAATGGTAATTTTAAGTGCCCAAAAGGACCATTTATAAGTACAAAAAGAGCCATTTATAAGTGCCTAAAAGGGGTCATTTATTAGTGCCAAAAAGGGCCATTTATAATTGACCAAAAAGGGCCATTTATAAGTGCCAAAAAGAGCCATTTATAAGTGCCTAAAAGGAGCCATTTATTAGTGCCAAAAAGGACCATTTATACGTGCTTTAAAGGGGCAATTTAAAAGGACCAAATAGGGCCATTTGTAAGTGTTCAAATGTGGTCATTTATAAGTGCCTAAAATCGGCCATTTAAAACGGTTCATAAAGGGTCATTTATAAGTGCCAAAAAGGACCATTTATAAGTGCCAAAAGAGCCATTTATAAGTGCCTAAATGGGCAATGGATAAAGGGTCATAAAGGGTCATTTATAATATCCTAATATGGCCATTTAAATGTGCCAAAATGGGGCCATTTATATGTGCCAATATTGCCATTTATAAGTGGCCAAAATGGGCCATTTATAACGGGTCCTAAAGGGTCATTTTTAAGTGCACAAAATGGACCATTTATACGTGCTTGAAAGGGGCAATTTAAAGGACCAAAAAGAGCCATTTAAAGTGTTCAAAAGTTGCCATTTTTAAGTGCCCAAAATATGCGATTTAAAACGGTTCATAAAGGGTCATTAATAAGTTCCAAAAATGCCATTTATAAAGGGTCTTTAATGGTCATTTAAAGTGCCAAAAAGGGCCATTTATAAGTGCTTAAAATGGCCTTTTATAACGGGTCATAAAGGGTCATTTATAAGTGCCAAAAAATGCCATTTATAACGGGTCTTTAATGGTCGTTTTATGTGCCCAAAACCGGGTCATTTATAAGTGCTAAAAAGAGCCATTTATAATAGCTTAAAATGGCCCATTTATAACGGGCCATAAAAGTTCATTTATATGTGCCAAAGAAGGTCATTTATACGTGTCCGAAAGGGTCATTTATAAGTGTCTAAAAGGTGCCATTATAATGGGTCATAAGGGATCATTTATTAGAGCCTATAAGAGCCATTTATATGTTACAAAAAGGGCCATTTAAAATGTTCAAAAGGGCCATTTATAACTAGTCATAAAAGGGTTATTTATAAGTGCCAAAATGGGCCGTTTATAAGTGCCCAAAATGGGCCATTTATAATGGGTTCTCATGGGTCATTTTCAAGTGCCTAAAAGAGGCCATTTAAACGTGCTTGAAAGGGGCAATTTAAAAGGACCAAAAAGGGCTATTTGTAAGTGTTTAAATGTGGCCATGTATAAGTGCCCAAAATGGGCCATTTAAACGGGTTATAAAGGGTCATTTATAATTTCAAAAAAATGTCATTCATAACGGGTCTTTAATGGTCATTTTAAGTGCAAAAAAGGACCATTTATAAGTACAAAAAGAGCCATTTATAAGTGCCTAAAAGGGGCCATTTATTAGTGCCAAAAAGACCATTTATAATTGAACAAAAAGGGCGAATTATAAGTTCCAAAAAGAGCCATTTATAAGTGCCTAAAAGGAGCCATTTATTAGTGCCAAAAAGGACCATTTATACGTGCTTTAAAGGGGCAATTTAAAAGGACCAAATAGGGCCTTTTGTAAGTGTTCAAATGTGGTCATTTATAAGTGCCTAAAATCGGCCATTTAAAACGGTTCATAAAGGGTCATTTATAAGTGCCAAAAATGACCATTTATAAGTGCCAAAAAGAGCCATTTATAAGTGCCTAAATGGGCAATGGATAAAGGGTCATAAAGGGTCATTTATAATATCCTAATATGGCCATTTAAATGTGCCAAAATGGGGCAATTTATATGTGCCAATATTGCCATTTATAAGTGGCAAAAATGGGCCATTTATAACGGTTCCTAAAGGGTCATTTTTAAGTGCGCAAAATGGACCATTTATACGTGCTTGAAAGGGGCAATTTAAAGGACCAAAAAGAGCCATTTAAAGTGTTCAAAAAATGCCATTTTTAAGTGCCCAAAATCGGCGATTTAAAACGGTTCACAAAGAGTCATTATTAAGTTCCAAAAAAGACCCGTTATAAATGGCATTTTTGGAACTTATTAATGACCCTTTATGAACCGTTTTAAATGGCATATTTTGGGCACTTAAAAATGGCAACTTTTGAACACTTTAAATGGCTCTTTTTGGTCCTTTAAAGTGCCCCTTTTAAGCACGTATAAATGGTCCATTTTGCGCACTTAAAAATGACCCTTTAGGACCCGTTATAAATGGCCCATTTTGGCCACTTATAAATGGCAATATTGGCACATATAAATGGCCCCATTTTGGCACATTTAAATGGCCATATTAGGATATTATAAATGACCCTTTATGACCCTTTATCCATTGCCCATTTAGGCACTTATAAATGGCTCATTTTGGCACTTATAAATGGTCCTTTTTGGCACTTATAAATGACCCTTTATGAACCGTTTTAAATGGCCGATTTTTTGCACTTATAAATGACCACATTTAAACACTTACAAATGGCCCTATTTGGTCCTTTTAAATTGCCCCTTTAAAGCACGTATAAATGGTCCTTTTTGGCACTAATAAATGGCTCCTTTTAGGCACTTATAAATGGCCCTTTTTGTTCAATTATAAATGGTTATTTTTGGCACTAATAAATGGCCCCTTTTAGGCACTTATAAATGGCTCTTTTTTGTACTTATAAATGGTCCTTTTGGGCACTTAAAATGACCATTAAAGACCCGTTATGAATGACATTTTTTGCACTTATAAATGACCCTTTATAACCCGTTTAAATGGCCCATTTTGGACACTTATACATGGCCACATTTGAACACTTACAAATGGCCCTTTTTGGTCCTTTTAAATTGCCCCTTTCAAGCACGTTTAAATGGCCTCTTTTAGGCACTTAAAAATGACCCTTGAGAACCCGTTTTAACTGGCCCATTTCGGGCACTTATAAACGGCCCATTTTGGCACATATAAATGACCATTTTTGGCACATATAAATGTCCATTTTGGCACTTATAATTGGCCATTTTTGGCACTTATAAATGACCCTTTAATGGCCTGTTATAAATGGCCCTTTTGAACATTTTTAAATGGCCATTTTTGTAACATATATCCGGCATCCTTCCGTCTCGCGAGACGATGGTGCATCACCGTTGGGTTGGGTTGCATTTCCTCGAGTGACTGTGCAGTCCTATCCTTGAGTGACAGTCTTTGCCACAGTTTTTACACACGAGTTCTGTGCTTCCAAATGTTTTGGCCTTTCTCCTAGCTCTTCTGTCTGCAGCCTCCTCCATTCTTCGCTCCTCGGCTACTATGACGCCCTCTTTGACAACTGTGCGCCACGTAGATCGGTCTTCTGCCTTACACTCCCAGTCACTTGTATGTATTTTGGCTGCTTTCATGTCCCTTTGACAGACATCTTTGAATCGCAAGCGTGGGCGACCTGTTTTCCTCTTTCCTGAAGCAAGTTCACCATATAGGAGATCCTTCGGGATGCGGCCGGGGCTCATTCTTTTGACATGTCCTAGCCACCTCAGGCGTCTTTCACTAAGAATTGAGAACATGCTTTGGGTATTGGCACGCGTTAGTACCTCACTATTAGGCACTTTTTCTTGCCATTTAATACCAAGGATGTGGCGCAAGCATCTCAAATGGAAGCTGTTAAGCTTACGCTCTTGTGATGTATAAGTGGTCCATGTCTCGCTCCCATATAGTAGTGTACTGATGACACAGGCTCGATAGACGCACAGTTTGGTTTTCTCCGTTAGCTTGGTGTTTTGCCAGACCCGCTTATTTAGTTTAGCCATTGTTGCGGCTGCCTTGCCAATTCTGCTGTTTATTTCTTCTTCAATGGACAGTGTATTGGAGACCTTGGATCCCAAGTAGGTGAAGCTGTCCACAACCTCCAAGTTTTCATTATCGATATTTATGGTAGGAGGAGGTCGAGTGTCTTGGGCCATGATGTTTGTCTTTTTCAAGCTGATTTGCAGACCAAATTCTTTGCAGGCATTGGAGAAGCTTGACACGAGTTGTTGCAAACCAGATTCTGTATGTGCTGTTAGTGCCGCATCATCCGCAAATAGTAGCTCTCGAATTAGGACATCCGTCGTTTTGGTCTTGGCTCGGAGGCGGGCAGTGTTGAAAAGTCCTCCATCAGCTCTGGTATGTAACCAGATTCCCTCACTGCTATCCTTGAATGCGTATCGAAGAAGTACAGAGAAGAATATTGCGAAGAGTGTTGGTGCGAGTACACAACCTTGTTTAACTCCGCTGCTGACAGGGAAGGCCTCTGACTTAGCTCCATCGAACTGTACTGTGCCAAGCATATTTTCATGGAACTGTCTGATGATGGCAAGTAGGTGAGGGGGACATCCAATTTTTGCCAGTATTTGGAATAGCCCGTTGCGACTGACTAAGTCGAAGGCTTTTGTAAGGTCCACAAATGCAATGTATAGTGGCATCTGCTGCTCTCTGCATTTTTCCTGGAGCTGTCGTATGGAGAACACCATGTCTATGGTAGACCGACCGGACCGGAAACCACACTGAGATTCTGGATAGACGCGGGATGCTAGGCTTTGTAAACGTTTTAGTATAACGCGGGCAAAGGTCTTTCCTACAATACTAAGGAGTGAAATGCCGCGATAATTATTGCAATCACTCCTATCACCTTTGTTTTTATATAGTGTCACTATATTTGCATCCTTTAGGTCTTGGGGGATGTAGCCCTGTTCCCAGCAGAGGGACAGAATCTCGTGCAATGGTTGGAGTAAAGCTGTCTTGCCACTCTTTAGAACCTCTGGTGGTATTCCATCATTCCCAGGCGCTTTTCCACAAGCTAGACTGTCAATTGCTTTGCTCAGCTCTTCCTGTGTGGGCACGACATCAAGTTCTTCCATGAGTGGCATATCTGGGATGTCATCTAGAGCGGTGCTGGAGACTGTGGTAACTGTTGAATACAATTCCAGATAATGCTCAACCCACCGTTTTAGCTGTGCTGCCTGGTCTTGAATAATTTCTCCATTTTTGGACTTTAGGGGAGCAGCTTTTGACGTCAAGGGGCCCGTTGCCTTTTTGATGTTTTCGTACATGACTTTTGCATTGCCCATGTCTGCAGCTGATTGTATACTGGAACAGAGCTTAAGCCAGTAGGTATTGACACATTTACGTGCAACCTTTTGGGCAAGTGACTTAGCTGTTTTTAAAGCATGCAAATTGTCAGGTGTAGGCTTTTCCTTGTAAGCCATAAGAGCTTTCCTTTTTGCTTCAGTGACGGGTTTCATCTCGTCCCAATGTTCATCAAACCAGTCCGTGTTTTTGTGAGATTTTTTGCCAAAGGCTTGTATTGCGGATGTATAGATTGTGTCTCTCAGTTGCGTCCATTTGGAGTCAATGGTGACGCATGGGGACATCTTTGAGAGACTTTCCTTCACCTTGTCTTTGAACAGCTGCGCTATCGCAGGGTCTTTCATGCAGGAGGTATTGATGCGTGGACTTCCCTTTTTCTTTGTGTGGTACGAGTTTTTCCTCATTATTCGTACTTTGCTGGCGACAAGGGAATGATCCGTGTCACAGTCGGCACTGTGATAGCTGCGAGTGAGTAGGACGCTAGCTAGTTGTGCACGCCTGGTGATAATGAGGTCCAGCTGGTGCCATTGGTGGGATCGAGGGTGTCTCCAAGATACTTGATGTATATCCTTGCACTTGAAGAAAGTGTTGGTCACACACAAGCCTCGTGAGCAGCACAATTCCAGAAGCCTTTGTCCATTTTCATTTAACTTTCCTCTTCCAAATAGTCCAAGGCAGGTGGGCCAGGCTTCGTGGTCGCTCCCCACTCTAGCATTGAAATCTCCTAGGAGATAGATTGCCTCGTCTTTGTGGATGCCGGCTATTGCCTGGTCTAACGCTCCATAGAACTGGTCCTTCTCTTCCGGAGTTGAAGAGAGTGTTGGGGCATACACACTAAGAATGTTTGCTGGGCCCGCAGTTGTTCTGAGTCTTAGAGTGAGGATCCTCTCCGTGCCTGATGACGGTGGTTCAATGGATGGTAGAAGAGTGTTTTTAACAGCGAAACCCACACCATGCTGTCTAGGTTCGTCTTTCGGTCTGCCTTGCCAGAAGAAGGTGTAATTGGCCTCTTTGAGTGAACCGTTGTCTGGGTGCCTGATCTCCTGAAGGCATGCTATGTCAATCTTTAGCCTTTTAAGTTCTCTATCGATTATTCCTGTCTTCCGTGTGTCGTTTATGGACTGCAGATCATCAGTGATGCCGGGACACATAGTCCTCACGTTCCAGCTAGCGATTTGAAGAGCTGGGGTCTTCTTTTTCTTTTTTGTATTTCTTGGTGCAGGGCTTAGTGGCCCACTTGTTGAGTGGTACTCTAATCTCCACGCACCCAGTGGAGAAGGCAGGCCATGACGGGATAGCACCTATTTGTAACATATAAATGGCTCTTATTGGCTCTTATAAATGATCTATTATGGCCCATTATAATGGCACCTTTTAAACACTTATAAATGACCCTTTCGGACACGTATAAATGACCTTCTTTGGCACATATAAATGAACTTTTATGGCCCGTTATAAATGGGCCATTTTAAGCAATTATAAATGGCTCTTTTTAGCACTTATAAATGACCCGTTTTTGGGTACATAAAACGACCATTAAAGACCCGTTATAAATGGCGTTTTTTGGCACTAATAAATGAACCTTTATGACCCGTTATAAAAGGCCATTTTTAAGCACTTATAGATGGCCCTTTTTTGGCACTTTAAATGACCATTAAAGACCCGTTATAAATGGCATTTTTGGAACTTATTAATGACCCTTTATGAACCGTTTTAAATCGATGATTTTGGGCAATTAAAAATGGCTACATTTGAACACTTTAAATGGCTCTTTTTGGTCTTTTAAATTGCCCCTTTCAGGCACTTATAAATGGCCCATTTTGGGCACTTAAAAATGACCCTTTAGGACCCGTTATAAATGGCCAATTTTGGCCACTTATAAATGGCAATATTGGCATATATAAATGGCCCCATTTTGGCACATGTAAATGGCCATTTAAGGATATTAAAAATGACCCTTTATGACCCTTTATCCAATGCCCATTTAGGCAATTATAAATGGCTCTTTTTGGCACTTATAAATGGTCCTTTTTGGCACTTATAAATGACCCTTTATGAACCGTTTTAAATGGCCGATTTTGGGCACTTATAAATGACCACTTTTAAACACTTACAAATTGCCCTATTTGGTCCTTTTAAATTGCCACTTTTAAGCACGTATAAATGGTAATTTTTGGCACTAATAAATGGCACCTTTTAGGCACTTATAAATGGCTCTTTTTGGCACTTATAATGGCCCTTTTTATTCAATTATAAATGGTCCTTTTTGGCACTAATAAATGGCCCCTTTTAGGCACTTATAAATGGCTCTTTTTTGTACTTATAAATGGTCCTTTTGGGCACTTAAAATGACCATTAAAGACCCGTTATGAATGACATTTTTTTGCACTTATAAACGACCCTTTATAACCCGTTTAAATGGCCCATTTTGGGCACTTATACGTGGCCACATTTAAACACTTACAAATGGCCCTTTTTGGTCCTTTTAAATTGCCCCCTTCAAGCACGTTTAAATGGCCTCTTTTAGGCACTTGAAAATGACCCTTGAGAACCCGTTATAAATGGCCCATTTTGGGCACTTATAAACATCCCATTTTGGCACATATAAATGGCCATTTTTGGCACATATAAATGGCCATTTTTGGCACTTATAAGTGGCCATTTTTGGCACTTATAAATGACCCTTTTATGACCAGTTATAAATGGCCTTTTTGAACATTTTTAAATGGCCCTTTTTGTAACATATAAATGGCTCTTATAGGCTCTTATAAATGATCTCTTATGGCATATTATAATGGCACCTTTTAGACACTTATAAATGAACCTTTCGGACACGTATAAATGACCTTCTTTGGCACATATAAATGAACTTTTATGGCCCGTTCTAAATGGGCCATTTTAAGCTATTATAAATGGCTCTTTTTAGCACTTATAAATGACCCGGTTTTGGGCACATAAAACGACCATTAAAGACCCGTTATGAATGTCATTTTTGGAACTTATTAATGACCATTTATGAACCGTTTTAAAGCGCCGATTTTGGGCACTTAAAAATGGCCACATTTGAACACTTTAAATGGCTCTGTTTGGTCCTTTAAATTGCCCCTTTCAAGCACGTATAAATGGCCCATTTTGGGCACTTAAAAATTACCCTTTAGGACCTGTTATAAATGGCTAATTTTGGCCACTTATAAATTGCAATATTGGCATATATAAATGGCCCAATTTTGGCACATGTAAATGGCCATTTTAGGATATTATAAATGACCCTTTATGACCCTTTATCCATTGCCCATTTAGGCACTTATAAATAGCTCATTTTGGCACTTATAAATTGTCGTTTTTGGCACTTATAAATGACCCTTTATGAACCGTTTTAAATGGCCGATTTTGGGCACTTATAAATGACCACTTTTGAACACTTACAAATGGCCCTATTTGGTCCTTTTAATTTGCCCCTTTTAAGCACGTATTAATGGTAATTTTTGGCACTAATAAATGGCACCTTTTAGGCACTTATAAATGGCTCTTTTTGGCACTTATAAATGGCCCTTTTTGGTCAATTATAAATGGTCCTTTTTGGCACTAATAAATGGCCCCTTTTAGGCATTTATAAAGGGCTCTTTTTTGTACTTAAAATTGGTCTTTTTGGGCAATTAAAATGACCATTAAAGACCCGTTATGAATGACATTTTTTGCACTTATAAATGACCCTTTATAACCCGTTTAAATGGCCTGTTTTGGACACTTATAACTGGGCCACATTTGAACACTTACAAATGGCCCTTTTTGGTCCTTTTAAATTGCCCCTTTCAAGCACGTTTAAATGGCCTCTTTTTGGCACAAAAATGACCCTTGAGAACCCGTTATAAATGGCCCATTTTGGGCACTTATAAACGGCCCATTTTGGCACATATAAATGACCATTTTTGGCACATATAAATGGCCATTTTTGGCACTTATAATTGGCCATTTTTGGCACTTACAAATGACCCTTTTATGACCAGTTATAAATGGCCCTTTTAAACACTTATAAATGACCCTTTCGGACACGTATAAATGACTTTCTTTGGCACATATAAATGAACTTTTATGACCCGTTATAAAAGGCCATTTTTAAGCACTTATAAAAGGCTCTTTTTTGGCACTTTAAATGACCATTAAAGATCCGTTATAAATGGCATTTTTGGAACTTATTAATGACCCTTCATGAACCGTTTTAAATCGCATATTTTGGGCACTTAAAAATGGCAACTTTTGAACACTTTAAATGGCTCTTTTTGGTCCTTTAAATTGCCCCTTTCAAGCACGTATAAATGGCCCATTTTGGGCACTAAAAAATGACCCTTAGGACCCGTTATAAATGTCCCATTTTGGCCACTTATAAATGGCATAAATGGCACTTATAAATGGCCCATTTTTGCACATTTAAATGGCCATATTAGGATATTATAAATGACCCTTTATGACCCTTTATCAATGGCCCATTTAGGCACTTATAAATGGCTCTTTTTCGCACTTGTAAATGGTCCTTTTTGGCACTTATAAATGACCCTTTATGACCCGTTTAAATTTCCCATTTCAGGCACGTATACATGGCCACCCTTGAACACTTAAAAATGACCCGTTTTGGTCCTTTTAAATTACCCCTTTCAAGCACGTTAAATGAACTTTTTACGCACTTAAAAATGACCATTGAAGACCCGTTATAAATGGCCGGCTTTGGGCACTTATAAACAACCCACTTTGGCACATATAAATGGCCATTTTTGGCACTTATAAATGGCAAATTTGGCACTTATAAATGACCCTTTTATGACCAGTTATAAATGGCCCTTTTAAACACTTTTAAATGGCCCTTTTTGGAACATATAAATTGCTCTTATTGGCTCTTATAAATGATCCTTTATGATCCATTATAATGGCACCTTTTAGACACTTATAAATGGACCTTTTCGGCACTTATAAATGGCCCATCTATATAAACTCTATATTTTTGTGCGACTTTTGACCTTACGCACTTACAAAACTATGCAAGTCAGCTATGTGATTTTTAGATTTTTCTATTGTTCTTCTTTTAGATGCAACGACATTGCAAGATGTGCTTGATTAAAGGAAAATAAAAAATTTTAGGCATGTCATTTTCGGGTCGTTTTCTCTATATAAACTCTATATTTTTGTGGGACTTTTGACCTTGCGCCGTGACTACACTATGTAATTCAGTTGTGTGATTTTTAGATTTTTCTATTGAAATTCTGTCAGAATCAACGACATTGCAAGATTTTCTGGATTGAAGGAAAAATTTTAAAAAATTTAAGGCATGTCATTTTTGGGTAATGTTCTCTTTATCGTCTCTATATTTTTGTGCGACTTTTGACCTTGCGCATCTAGCATCTGATAGAAGTGCAATATAAAAATCTAAAAATAACATAGCTGACTTGCATGGTTTTGTAAGTGCGCAAGGTCAAAAGTCGCACAAAAATATAGAGTTTATATAGAGAAAATTACCCAAAAATGACATGCCTAAATTTTTTTTATATTTCCTTTCATTCAGCACATCTTGCAATGTCCTAGCATCTGATAGAAGTGCAATAGAAAAATCTAAAAATCACATAGCTGCTTGCATGGTTTTGTAAGTGCGCAAGGTCAAAAGTCGCACAAAAATATAGAGTTTATATTGAGAAAATTACCCAAAAATGACATGCCTAAATTTTTTTTATATTTCCTTTCATTCAGCACATCTTGCAATTTCGCTTTATCTGTCAGAATTTCAATAGAAAAATATAAAAATCACATAGCTGACATGCATAGTTTAGTCAACGCACAAGGTCGAAAGTCGCACAAAAATATATAGCTTATATAAAGAAAATTACCCAAAAATGACATGACTAAATTTATTTTTATTTTTCCTTCACTCCAGGACATCTTGCAATGTCCTAGCATCTGATAGAAGTGCAATAGAAAAATCTAAAAATCACATAGCTGCTTGCATGGTTTTGTAAGAGCGCAAGGTCAAAATTCGCACAAAATATAGAGTTTATATATAGAAAACGACCCAAAAATGACATGCTTAAATTTTTTTTATTTTTCATTCAATCCAAATATCTTGCAATGTTCTAGCATCTGATAGAAGTGCTATAGAAAAACTTAAAAATCACATACCTGCTTGCATAGTTTTGTAAGTGCGCAAGGTCAAAAGTCGCACAAAAATATAGAGTTTATGTAGAGAAAACGACCCAAAAATGACATGCCTAAAATTTTTTTTTTATTTCCTTCAGTGCAGCACATCTTGCAATGTCGTTGCATCTGACAGAATTTCAATAGAAGAATCTTAAAATCACACAACTGAATTACATAGTGTTGTCACGGCGCAAGGTCAAATGTGGCACAAAAATATAAAGCTTATATAGAGAATTTTATCCAAAAATGACATGCCTAAAATTTGTTTTTTCCTTTAATCTAGGACATCTTACAATGTCCTAGCATCTGACAGAATGCAATAGAAAAATCTAAAAATCACATAGCTGATTTGCATGGTTTTGTAAGGGCGCAAGGTCAAAAGTCGCACCAAAATATAGAGTTTATATAGAGAAAATTACCCAAAAATGACATGCCTTAAATTTTTTAAAAAATTTCCTTTAATGCAGCACATCTTGCAATGTCGTTGCATTTGACTGAATTTCAATAGAAAAATCTAAAAATCACACAGCTGACTTGCATGGTTTTGTAAGGGCGCAAGGTCAAAAGTCGCACAAAATATAGAGTTTATATAGAGAAAACTACCCAAAAATGACATGCCTAAATTTTTTTAAATATTTCCTTTAATCAAGCACATTTTGCAATGTCGTTGCATCTGAAAGAAGTGCAGTAGAAGAATCTAAAAATCACATAACTGACTTGCATAGTTTTGTCACGGCGCAAGGTCAAAAGTCGCACAAAAATATAGAGTTTATATAGAGAAAACGACCCAAAAATGACATGCCTAAAATTTTTTTTATTTTTCATTCAATCCAAATATCTTGCAATGTTCTAGCATCTGATAGAAGTGCTATAGAAAAACTTAAAAATCACATACCTGCTTGCATAGTTTTGTAAGTGCGCAAGGTCAAAAGTCGCACAAAAATATAGAGTTTATGTAGAGAAAACGACCCAAAAATGACATGCCTAAAATTTTTTTTTTATTTCCTTCAGTGCAGCACATCTTGCAATGTCGTTGCATCTGACAGAATTTCAATAATAAAATCTAAAAATCACACAACTGAATTACATAGTGTAGTCACGGCGCAAGGTCAAATGTCGCACAAAAATATAAAGCTTATATAGAGAATTTTATCCAAAAACGACATGCCTAAATTTTTTTTTTATTTTTCCATCAATCCAGGACATCTTACAATGTACTAGCATCTGACAGAAGTGCAATAGAAAAATATAAAAATCACATAGCTGACTTGCATAGTTTTGTAAGTGCGCAAGGTCAAAAGTCGCACATAAATATAGAGTTCATATAGAGAAAATTACCCCAAAATGACATGCCTAAATTTTTTAAAATATTTCCTTTAATCAAGCACATCTTGCAATGTCGTTGCATCTAAAAGAACAATAGAAAAATCTAAAAATCACATAGCTGACTTGCATAGTTTTGTAAGTGCGTAAGGTCAAAAGTCGCACAAAAATATAGAGTTTATATAGATCGGCCATTTATAAGTGCCGAAAAGGTCCATTTATAAGTGTCTAAAAGGTGCCATTATAATGGGTTATAAAGGATCATTTATAAGAGCCAATAAGTGCCATTTATATGTTCCAAAAAGGGCCATTTAAAAGTGTTTAAAAGGGCCATTTATAACTGGTCATAAAAGGGTCATTTATAAGTTCCAAATTGGCCATTTATAAGTGCCAAAAATGGCCATTTAAATGTGCCAAAGTGGGTCGTTTATAAGTGCCCAAAGCGGGCCATTTATAACGGGTCTTCAATGGTCATTTTTAAGTGCCTAAAAAGTTCATTTAACGTGCTTGAAAGGGGCAATTTAAAAGGATCAAAACGGGCCATTTTTAAGTGTTCAAAGGTGGCCATGTATACGTGCCTGAAATGGGCAATTTAAACCGGTCATAAAGGGTTATTTATAAGTGCCACAAAGGACCATTTACAAGTGCGAAAAAGAGCCATTTATAAGTGCCTAAATGGGCCATTGATAAAGGGTCATGAAGGGTCATTTATAATATCCCAATATGGCCATTTAAATGTGCCAAAATGGGCCATTTATAAGTGACATTATTGCCATTTATAAGTGGCCAAAATGGGACATTTATAACGGGTCCTAAAGGGTCATTTTTAGTGCCCAAAATGGGCCATTTATACGTGCTTGAAAGGGGCAATTTAAAAGGACCAAAAAGAGCCATTTAAAGTTTTCAAAAGTCGCCATTTTTAAGTGCCCAAAATCGGCGATTAAAAACGGTTCATAAAGGGTCATTTATAAGTGCCAAAAATGCCATTTATAATGGGTCTTTAATGGTCGTTTAAAGTGCCAAAAAAGGACCATTTATAAGTGCTTAAAAATGGCCATTTATAACGGGTCATAAAGGGTCATTTATAAGTGCCAAAAAATGCCATTGATAACGGGTCTTTAATGGTCGTTTTATGTGCCAAAAAACGGGTAATTTATAAGTGCCAAAAAGAGCCATTTTTAAGTGCACAAAATGGTTCATTTATAACGGGCCATAAAAGTTCATTTATATGTGCCAAAGAAGGTCATTTATACGTGTCCGAAAGGGTCATTTATAAGTGTTTAAAAGGTGCCATTATAATGGGTCATAAGAGATCATTTATAAGAGCCAATGAGAGCCATTTATATGTTACAAAAAGGGCCATTTAAAAATGTTCAAAAGGGCCATTTATAACTGGTCATAAAAGGGTCATTTATAAGTGCCAAAAATGGCCATTTATAAGTGCCAAAAATGGCCATTTATA
>MUZC01001392.1:0-15259 GCA_002072015.1 Radix auricularia
AATATACAGAGTGAGGTCATTTAAGTTTTCTAAATTCTTACTAGCAAAATACCCGTGCGCTGCAGCGGAAAAGTAGGATTTCATTTAGAGACTAAATACACGTAACGAATTGCGGAAAAACGAAACAAGACCATTCGAAAAATTCAAAATGGCAACTTACATTAACCATAGTAATATAGCGTGAGTGTGTCAGCGTTTTTCTGTGTGTGTATGTGTCAATGTGTGTGTGTGTTTAAATGTGTATGTGTCTGTCCATGTGTATGTGTTTATTTGCGTGTGTTTTTATGTGTCCGTGTGTTTCCATGTGTGTGTCTATGTGTGTGTGGTTTTTTTTCTAAGTGTCTGCGTGTGCCCATGTGGGTGTGTATTTCTATATGTCAATGTGTGACTACGAGCCCATTTGTGTATTTCTATGTATCTGTGTGTGTCCATGGAGTTATATTTCTATGTATCTGTTCATTAGACTTCTATTTCTAGAGAAATCTGAGTCCCAACAAACATTTCAGGACTCCCAACAAACATTTCAGGAGTCCCAACAAACATTTCAGGGCCTGAGTCCCAACAAACATTTCAGGAGTCCCAACAAACATTTCAGGAGTCCCAACAAACATTTCAGGGCCTGAGTCCCAACAAACATTTCAGGAGTCCCAACAAACATATCATGGCCTGTACAATTTTACACCAAGTGCTCACAACTTAATCACCTCACAAGACTTTGGAACAAATTATGTACTATATAAATAATCATTCAACTACAGGACATTGAGAGACACATAAGACACATAAGGCCTTTTAGTACTTTTAGGTACAGATACAAGTCAAGACAAATACATGGATATAAAAACAGATTTAGACACAAATATGTAACAGATAACAGAAAAACAGGTATAGACATAGATACATATAAATACAGGTTGATCAGGAGATGGAACAGGTTGGTCAGGAGATGGAACATGTTGGTCAGGAGATAGAACAGGTTGGTCAGCAGATGGAACAGGTTGGTCAGCAGATGGAACATGTTGTTCAGCAGATGGAACAGGTTGGTCAGCAGATGGAACAGGTTGGTCAGCAGATGAACCAGGTTGATCAGCAGATGAACCAGGTTGGTCAGTAGATGGAACAGGTTGGTCAGCAGATGGAACAGGTTGGTCAGGAGATGCAACAGGTTGGTCAGCAGATGGAACAGGTTGGTCAGGAGATGGAACAGGTTGGCCAAGTGTTAGAGAGTACCAGGTGCAGGTTGTCACGGATGACCAATTTCCCATGTAACTTCTTGCTTCGCAAGGTGGTGTGTTTGGTGATCGTGTTAGCGTGTTGGTTAGTCGGTGCAAAAGTGTGAAAAAGGGAGTTGTTTTTGTTGACGTCATTAGAGTGTGTGTAGAAGTATAGAGAGTTTTTGTGTAAAGGTTGTTGTGGCAAGGACGGAAGCCATGAAAGTTTGTTTCAGTCAATAGTGTTGAATTACTTCTTGTGAAATCAGAATTTTATAAATCTTGGGCAAGTCGTCCAGATATAATTTTTAGGGCGCTTTTGACTTGGTTTAATGTGGGTGCGGGGGCCTTAAAGCATCAGCCGTGTCAGGATGACCCAGGTACAATCCCAGGTCCAGTCAAACATCACCAATTGAGATTATTGACAGAAAGACTTGGCAGACGTGAGCTAGTGGGGAGGGGCGGGGTCGGGGAATGTTATTGTACAATCCTGGGTCCTTAAAAAAAAGGAGGCAGAAATTGAGATAAAAACTAACATGGATGGTGATTTGGCGGTGTGACTGTATGGTGGCGTGACAGTATGGTGGTGTCACAGTATGGTGGTGTCACAGTATGGTGGTGTCACAGTATGTATGTGTGACAGTATAGTGGTGTGACAGTATGGTGGTGTGACAGTTTGGTGGTGTCACAGTATGGGGGTGTCACAGTATGGTGTTGTCACAGTATGTATGTGTGACAGTATAGTGGTGTGACAGTATGGTGGTGTGACAGTATGGTGGTGTGACAGTATGGGGGTTTCACAGTATGGTGGTGTCACAGTATGGTGGTGTCACAGTATGGTGGTGTCACAGTATGGTGGTGTGACAGTATGGGGGTTTCACAGTATGGTGGTGTCACGGTATGGTGGTGTCACAGTATGGTGGTGTCACAGTATGGTGGTGTCACAGTATGGGGGTTTCACAGTATGGTGGTGTCACAGTATGGTGGTGTCACAGTATGGTGGTGTCACAGTATGGTGGTGTCACAGTATGGTGGTATGGCAGTGTGGTGATACTTTGTGGTGTGACAGAATGGGTGGTCCTAGGATGTCTTTTATTTAAAACCTGCAGCCGCAAATCTTATCGTGACTTTAAATGATAACATTTTTAAATATTGATCGTTTGACCACTGCACAATGGACGGGGGGAGAGATTTGCCCCCTCCACCTCCACCCTCAGTGAACATTTGAAAGAGAAAAAAACAACCCATAGTGTATTACCAAGTTCACATTTCCACCAGAAGAAATACACAACCATCCAGGGGGGAGAAATATATCCTCTAACCCCCAAAACCCCGATGTCTACAGACAATATAGTAGTAATTAACTACCCCCACACCCACTCCGCCCCCCACACTTCCTTTTGTGTACACGCCCCTGCTTGAGGTCGGTTGAACAGGATCAACGATGTTGACACTTAGCGTAACCTACCATCTCAAAGACTCTGTCACCAATAGGTTTTACGACATCAGTCACAGCTCACGGACATATCTGTTTTCTTTGTCATCTGACCTGACGTCATTTCCTTTACAGACGAGCTCGCGTTACCATGACAACTCTGACTCTCAAAGCTGCTTTCGGTACCAACGCTCTCCTAGTGGAACTATTGAGAGTTAATCTTTAATGTAAACATGCGAAGCTCTTTTTTTCCTACGCCCTTTTTTATATCTAGACCTTCGAAGCCACGACAAAGATTTCAGCGACTTTTTAAAAGTCTCAGCCAGGGGCAGACGACATTTACACGTGGACTGATGTTGTCTTAGGGAGCCATGTCAATGAATTCGTCTGTATCTATGTGTCTTCATGTGTATTTGTGTCTATATCTACGTGTCTTCATTGGAATCCCATGGGAAGAAACATTCCCATGGACGAACCTGCATATGAGTCAAGTCCCAGTGTTACTGAGAGTTCAAAATTCAGCTGCAAGATTAGTTCTAAGGGCAAAAAAACATGACCATGTTACTCCGCTACTTTACTCTCTTCATTGGCTACCTATACAAGTCCAAATTGATTACAAACTTGCCGTTCTGTGTCACAACTTCTTTTCTGACTCATGCCCTTCATATCTTACTGAACTTTTGTCAGTCTACTCACCAAGTCGTCAGCTACGCTCCTCTGCGGATACACGCATTCTCTGTGTTCCTAAGATAAGAACTAAATCTTTTGGCGAAAGGTCATTCTCCTTTTGTGCAGCCAAACAATGGAATTCTCTTCCATTACACATTCGTAGCATTTCAACTGCTAAGTCATTTAAGACTGCACTTAAGACACACCTCTTTAAAATTTATTTTCAAAAATAATAAAACCACATTTCTGTAATTGATTAGCGTAGCTGATGTATTGAGTATACCGTATTGTTATTTATGTAGTTAATATGCTATGAATGTTTCTTTTTATTTATATATGTATTTTTGTTTCCATGTAAAGCGCTGTGAGCCTGGCTCATTGCTGGGATACAGCGCTATATAAATCATCATTTTATTATTATTATTATTATTATATGAGTCAAGTTCCAGGGTTACTCTGGTCATATGAGTCAAGTCCCAGTGTTACTCTGNTTTTTTTTTTTTTTTTACACAACAGCGTTGCCGTTAAGTCAGTATTTACATAATATAAAATTACACGTCATCACTGTTTGCGAAGTTCAGCTAACAGAACGATTTTTTTAAAAATCGCTTAGTTGCCGAAGCACAGTGGTACGAGAACTAACACTGGTTGGCGGTGACGTCACCTGTTCTTTGAAGTCACCATCAGACGGCATGAGGCAAACATTTCATACACTCTCTTTGTTGGTTCTAATAAATGAAAATAAGGAATACAAACAACTCGTAAAAACAAAGTTTTTGACTATAAATCCTTTATATACCTAACAGAACTAAAAGCATTGATTATATTCAAAATAATATTCACCGCGCGACAAACATTTACAGAGCGTAATTTAACTCCCCTCGCTGTAAAACGGGGACGGATGGGGTGGAGATTGTGGTCACCGATGGTTGGACTGAACTCCAGAAAACACGTGGTAGTCAATAACAGACGACCATCTTACAGTTATATAAAGATAAACTAAAAGTGCATTAATTCAAATATAGTACATTCAATCGATCTGAAATTTGTTTGGTGACACGAGTCTATGTGCAAATTTCAACTCGATAGCATTACGGGAATGGGGTCATTTTTTACTTTTGTTTTTCCGACCGACCGACCACGACAGAGAGAGAGAGAGAGAGAGAGAGGCAGGGGATGGTGAAGCTAATATTTGGGATTTATAAATACGGACCGGTCAGTAAAACTCTTTGGTTAACGGTTTTACAACTAGGAATGTACATCGTGAAACGTGAATATCAAACGTAATAATCGTCCTTCAATATCACACAATGTAAAATGTATCGTTCATGTTAAAAAACACTTAGTTAAGACACCCACTTTTTACAAGACGCACATGGGTGAGGGGTACGTCAAACTTTGTAAAAGACACGTCTTATATACGCGAAAATACTGTAGTGAGATGACTGACATTTTCAAAAGCTGGTGATTGGTCATGGGGATCGAGATAACCAACGTTTGTGCTCGAGATATTAGTGTTCATCGACGTAAAAGAATCGACATAACCAATGAGACAAAAGATAGAATTTTGTGGTTCCACTTCAAAAACGTCGACTTAAAAGGATTGTCGAGTTAACCGAGGTCGAGATAAGTGAGTTCGACTGTAACTGTTTCTTTCCTAATGTTTAGACAATTATTTGTCATTAATAAAAATTTATATAGGGAGGAGTGGTCATTTTAATGAAACGTTAGATGGTGGCCATTGGTCATTTTAATGAAAGTTTAGATAGTGCCCAGTGGTCATTTTAATGAAGTGCTAGATGGTGACCAGTGGTCATTTTAATGAAAGGTTAGATGGTGACCAGTGGTCATTTTAATGAAGTGACTGACATGTTGTCCGACAGATTTGAAGATTTGGAAATTAAATTCAATGTGAAATACTAATTAAACCAAGACGTTACCATAATGTTATTCAATAATTTTATCAACCGATCTGCAGTAAATTTTGTTGTTTTTAACTCAATTTCCATGGGATAATTGCGTTTATATATTTGTAATGTCTATCGAGCTTGCACATGCAACTCCTCCTGAATCATACCAGACAGGGGGTTAGGGCCTTTTGCAAATATGCTAAGGCGGTCCCAAGGATGTACAACGGCCAAAAAAAAATACTGAAAAGATTTACTGCGGATTTCCTGAAAAAACAGACAAACAAACCGAACAAATAGCAGTAGCCTACTTCGCCAATTTCTCACCAACCGTAACATCTATCAGGTTGACATAAACACCAAACGATATAGCTAATAATATTTAGAACAATGTTGAAGACGGAATTTTTTTAAAAAAAACGCCTTTTAGTTGGACTCCCGTCATTTTAGCAGCAATTTTGGAAAACGATTGTTTTGTTTAGGTTCAAAATTATTGTTTCAAATTATTTTAAATTTTTATCTAGATTTATGGTTAATGGGCTTCTTGCACTTTGTGAATGCATATGTTATGTTAGATTATTGCGTGGTGCGCATAATATTGACACATTCTAGGTGTAATGTAGCGTGAGGGGATCTGACGTCATATTTTGTTTACTTTCAGAATTACTTATTTGATTCGACTTTTAATGTTATCTAGAATGATTTAGCCTTGACAAATAGGTAAATTCTAATTTGGAAATGGCGTTGAAATACTCATTCGATTTTTATTTTTTATTTTCATCATTTTCGTTTGGGCCATAAAATAAAAGATATTAAAATATTGATGATTTGAAAGAATAAACCATAGAAGTACGCCAACAACTTTTACATGAGTATACTTTCGTTAAAATCAAACTTGAACAGTTATATGTATCAGGACATTACTATTCTGTGCTACACTACTTCAGCCCAAATATTTTAAAAAAAAATTAAAATAAAAAAAAATATATACAAAAATAAAAAATAACTCAATAATAGCATTAGTATGAGACTATTTTAGATTAATTATGGATTTTAAAATTTTGACATTAGAAACGTTCACTTATTTTATTATAGTTTCTTCATTTCTTTTATTTTGGCATTTCTTTTCTTTTATCGGACTTTATTTTAACGTTATTTATAAGCCAATTTATTAACTAATTAATTAATTATTATATTATGAATAAACAAGGACTTTGCCTCCATTTAACAATGTGCCGCTTGGAGCGTTCGATTGGCTCATGTTTCATATTGATAGTTCGCAGTAAAATTAGCTTTTTGCAACAGGAGTGGCTATCAAATTTAAAGAATCAGCTAAGTTACCACTACATGGAGTCACATTCTCAACCTAACGAAGCCTTTGGGTTTTTCCAGTGCAGTAATGGTTGAATTTATATCCACTATGGAGTTTAAAGATTTGGCAGTTGACATACGTGAGAAAAGATTCCTTATTTATATATATATGGCTTTACTTTTATTTCCATAAAAAGCTCCACTTTCTTATAAAAATTTTCATGTCAAAAAACTAATTATTGACCAGGAATTAACCACCCGTGGTTCACTTCCACCCGGGGCATTTGCCCCCTTGCCCCCTTTCCTACGCCACTGGGTATTGGCATTGGCATCTGGTGAGTTTATTTATTGCCTAGACCAGACGCAACCAATATTGTTACGGGGTTCACTGTGTTTTTTTTACTGGCTGTCCTTAAATCTTTCTTTTAACTGTTACAGGTGTTGTATGTAACGCTCGGGAATCAGGTGGCTGAAACAAAGACAAAAGAAGTGACCAGTCTAAAGGACGGATCAAGGCACTACAATGCGTTGGCTGAAACAAAGACATAAAAAGTGACCAGTCTAAAGGATGGATCTAGACACTACAATGCGTTGGCTAAAACAAAGACATACAAAACATCTTGCGTTAATGGGGCTGATTTAGAAACTTAAGAATTCTATCAAAGATGAGAGATCCAATGTTAAACTTCTTGAGCGTTGTTGAAATAAACATGGCTCAATTTATAATCCAAAATATTTATATCGTGTGGAAATCTATAGGCTCAACAAGAGGGAACAATAGGTTCAACCAGAGGGAACAATTGGTTCAACCAGAGGGAACAACTGTTTCAATCTGAGGGAACAATTGGTTCAATCAGAGGGAACCATAGGTTCAACCAGAGGGAACGATAGGTTAAACCAGAGGAACAATAGTTTCAACCAGAGGGAACAATGGGTTCAACCAGAGTAAACAATATGTTCAACCAGAGGGAACGATAGGTTCAACCAGAGGGAACAATTGGTTCAACCAGAGGGAACGATATGTTCAACCAGAGGGGACAATAGGTTCAATCAGAGGGAACAATAGGTTCAACCAGAGGGAACAATAGGTTCAACTAGAGGGAACAATGGATTCAACCAGAGGGAATAATTTTAAACTTTAATAAAAAATCAATAATTGTCATCGTTCTGTAATCTATCTGTTCATTTAGTAACAGTTCTCGTAGTGATCAAATCTATCAAATTAGATGAACTGTCAATGTTTTAACTGAGACCACAATGAAATGTCTTATCTTAGATATACAGACGCTCCTTCTATGCAGAAGATAATTGCGTCCACAGACCATGAGAGATGATCTGTTGGCAAGTGATGCAGCGGTCACAGGCCACGGCTATAAGGGTTCCACACATTACCCCAGCCGCCTAACTATTGTCTAGTTAGGTGCCTATTCAGAGCTGGGTGACTCGGGGACTCCTCAGGCCACGGGAACAAATTTTTCGCCTTCGCCTGTATTTGAACTCGTGACCATCGGTACGACAGTCGAGTGCGCTACCTCTCGACCCCCGCGTCCCACAATGTATAATAAAACATTTACATTAGCCCGATATCTATTTCAAGAATAATACAGTATTTCCTTTTTTTTCTTTTACCTTTTTAACATACGGTTTTCTCTGTTTTCAATTTGTATTACCTATGGGAACTCATGGCAAAAACACTTTTATTCAAGAGTTAATGAATTTACATCGGTTATGATAATGCCAGGCAGTGACTTTATTGTTATTATTGTTGGTAACTCTGAAAATAGCCCAAATTAATTTTCAGGATAATTCCATCATGAGAGTCAAAGACCCAGATAGAATGGACCCCTATGTCATTAACGACCCGAATTTGTCTCCATTCAGTGCGGGATTATCAATTTCTTAAAATAAACGTCCCCGTACACATTACTGCTTTCAACCGGGGAGAATACCCTGCACAGAGTTAGATGACGTCATCCACCCATGTGTAGATCTTGCGAAGATTATAAAAACAATTTATTTGATTTAAAAACAACAACAACAAAATATAAACAACAACAACAACAACAACAAACTTTTCAAGAGCAAAATTTTCAGAAATCAAAAGGAAAATTATCCATTCACATCATAGCTGCTGGCAATTTCACAGGTTATCGTGTACATCAAATTCAATAACTATTTCCTTTTCCGGGTAAACACATCAATGTTAAATGAATTTTGTGGCTAATTTCAAGCAATCAATTTTAAAAGTAAAATAAACGACCAAGCGTTAAGCCTATTCACTTCATTTAAAAATTCACCCACATTGAAATTTTGACATTTTTAAAATGAATTTTTGAGACGTAAAAGTAAAGCCAAATACAACCAACCAATAAGGACAAAACAATTAAAACCAACCAATTACAACCCAGTAATTAAAACCAACCAATTACAACCAACCAATTAGAACCAACCAATTTGAACCAACCATTTAACAACCAACCAGTTAGAGCCAACCGATTACAACCAACCAGTTTATTTAAATAAATGATCTCCTTCTTCTAGCCCCGCCCCCTCTCTTTTTGTTTTGTTGCTATAGATCAAGGATCTTCAAACTTTTCTGCCGAAGGGGCGCATTGATTGTCACACAGCAGATTGCGGGCAGACTACTAAACCCAACTACTAGGGCTAGGGCTACGGCCCTTGTTATTAATAGCCCTACTGTTGGAGCCCTTCTATTTCGGGCCCCGAAGTCTTTACGACGGGGGCTCAATTTTGTTTGGGGGTCGGCTGTTTGCACATTGTCCGTTTGTCGGGGGTCGATGTGTTGAGTCCGTGTTAGTTGTTACCTGAGGCCACATTGATGGCCGACCTACAGAAGACAGTACCGTTGGATTGTTGATATTATTTCTTCTGTCGGGGTTTCGTCTTGTTGTCTAATGACAGAAGCCACACGACCAGCTGCCTGTCTCTTATCGACCGTTGGATGCCGTCGTATACTCACAGGGGTGATAACCCTGTCGTAATTCGCTGAAATCACTGCAGCAGAGCGTGTAAAGGGAGAGAACTGTATAATCGCAGCGGCCCAAGGGGGCGTAAGAACAAACACGATAGGGGAGATAACTGAAGTTTTCCCTCTAGTTTTATTCTGCCGCAGTCTGATACAAGGACCGCAACCCAGCATCGTGCACCGAAGACAAGGGACATAAGATTTAGGAAATTTATACGACCTAAGATCAGATTAGCTGTAAGAGGAATGAAGAATATAAACGTCACAATGATAATTTATAAATGGGGAGAAAATACAAATGAGATACTCTAGCTTATTAGTGACAACAGCTACAATAGAGGAGAGCTCGTTTAGGGCCCTACAACACTCTGTGTTTAGTTTGGACGTGATACTACACAAGAGATATCATTTAGGGCCCTGCAACCTTTTGTGTTAAGTTGGGACGCGAAACTACATGAGAGATGGCCTTTAGGGCCCTGCAACCTTTGGGGTTGACTTGGGGCGTAATACTACACGAGAGATGGCGTTTAGGACCCTACAACACTTGGCGTTGAGATGGGACATGAAGAAATTACCATGGAGAGTTGGAGCCCGTTCGCAACCCTTTTTGACTCCGCTACATACAGGTAAGTGGTCTGAGTCCATGGTTGACTGGGCAGCCCTTAGTGTTGACTTAAACTCGACTACAAACCGAGAGGCAAAATTTTGTTCCATGCACCCCCTTACCACAAATTTAATACATCAGCTGAGCTTTGTACAAGAATAAATAAGCCAATCATATGAGAGACGTACACAAACAATTGAACCAATGAGATTGGAGATGTCGACGAATAATTGAACCAATCATATGAGAGATGTAGATGAATAATGTCAATAGTTGTATACGAATAAATGGACCATTCAGATAAGAGATGTACACGCATACATGGACCATTCAGATAAGAGATGTACAAGAATAGCAGCCTTGTTTCGTTTCATCTCTAATTAGAACTGTTTTAAATAATTGCACTGTTTAAAATCTGCCGCTCTTGACTTCATCTACCAAGAATTGTGTCTTGAGAGGCACGATATCCAATATGAGAACAATTGTTATGGAATTCCCTGACAAAACGATTTCAAAATTAAATTACTATGGCAAATTTATAATAAATATTGTATAAATAATATATATATATATAACATTTTAATATATATGTTGTTTTAAATATTATGTTAGTGTGTTTTTTAGTTTGTCAATAATTAAGTAAATTTAACACTCGGTGTCATAATAAAAGATTTCCTGTTTGCACCCACAATATCATGGAGCACATTTTTTTTTCTCTGATTTGAAATGTAAAAATAAGCCACCATAGACTATAAATGAATTGAAATGATGTTGTATATCTAATATTTGTATATACGTTCATATAGATTTTATTGGATGGCTATAATTGGTTTTCAGAGAAGGGGGGGGGACGGGCGGTGGTCTTGTTAATCATGTCATTACCGAATTTAATAAAATAATCATTTTTTAAAGCAAGCCAGGAATATTTTTAGATGATTGCGGGATGAAAGGGGGGTATGGGGGTGGTGGGTATTGGGGAGCATTAAGAGGTAATGAAAAGAGATTTTTAAAAAACTTGTTTTTTTCTCCTAATCATGATAAACATGATAGTTGTGTTATAATCATGTCGTGACGGGCCGGCGAAATGGATGAGATTATGGGATATAGTGCCCGGATTAACTTAACGCCAAGAAATGTGTGTGTCTATGTGTGTGTCTGTGTGTTTCCATGTGTGTGTCTATGTGTGTGTGTCTGTGCGTGTGTCTCTGCATGTGTCTGTGTGTATTTGCCCATGTGTGTGTCTGTGTGTCCCTGTGTGTGTCTGTGTGTCCGTCCATGTGTTTCGGTCCATCATGTGTGTTATTATTCTTAGTTTGTGTGTCCACCTGTGTGTCTATGTGTGTCTGTCTTTTACTTTGTGAGTCTCATATGTTACATATGCTTCTTCTATACATAATTTTATAGCGTCCTGCGCTTTTCCAAGGTTTATGTCTAGTAATGCATTTTAATTAGAGATTTAAATTTTGATAAAGTGTTTGTTATCCTGGTTCCCTCGGGCAACCCATTCCACGCCAGAATTCCGGGCGGGAAGAACGAGAATTTGAAATGTGTTTGTCATTGCTTACGAACAAGAAAATTGTTTTTATCCCTATGTTTATCTGAGGTTTATATTAAGTTATCCTTGTATTGTATTTACAAATTAGAATTAATAGCCTTATGTATTATTAATACTTTGCTCTTTATCTTTTATATCCTTGGGTGTTTCAAGGTTTAATGTTAATGATTTAACTAATGGTGTTATTCTTGTCAGTTCTGAATATTCTACAATAATGAATGTGGCGACTCCTTTTTGAATTAGTTATAGTTTATCAATGTTTAATGTTTTCTTTGGCGGATGGGTTCCATACAGAATATACAGAGTGAGGTCATTTAAGTTTTCTAAATTCTTACTAGTAAAATACCCGTGCGCTGCAGCGGAAAAGTAGGATTTCGTTTAGAGTTTAAATACACGTAACGAATTGCGGAAAGACGAAACAAGACCATTCGAAAAATTCAAAATGGCAACTTACATTATCTATAGTAGTATAGCGTGAGTGTGTCAGCGTTTTTCTGTGTGTGTATGTGTCAATGTGTGTGTGTGTGTTTAAATGTGTATGTTTCTGTCCACGTGTATGTGTTTATTTGCGTGTGTTTTTATGTGTCCGTGTGTTTCCATGTGTGTGTCTATGTAAGTGTGTGTTTTTTTCTAAGTGTCTGCGTGTGCCCATGTGGGTGTGTATTTCTATATGTCTATGTGTGTCTGTGTGAGTCCATTTGTGTATTTCT
This sequence comes from Radix auricularia, assembly GCA_002072015.1. NCBI lineage: Eukaryota > Metazoa > Mollusca > Gastropoda > Lymnaeidae > Radix > Radix auricularia. The sequence continues at coordinate 12,389 of MUZC01001392.1, forward strand.
ATATGTCAATGTATGACTACGAGCCCATTTGTGTATTTCTATGTGTCTGTGTGTGTCCATGTAGTTATATTTCTATGTATCTGTTCATTAGTCTTCTATTTCTAGAGAAATCTGAATCACAACAAGCATTTCAGGACTCCCAACAAACATTTCAGGAGTCCCAACAGACATTTCAGGGCCTGAGTCCCAACAAACATTTCAGAACTCCCAACAGACATTTCAGGGCCTGAGTCCCAAAAAAACATTTCAGGACTCCCAACAAACATTTCAGGACTCCCAACAAACATTTCAGGAGTCCAAACAAACATTTCAGGAATCCCAACAAACATTTCAGGAGTCCAAACAAACATTTCAGGAGTCCAAACAAACATTTCAGGAGTCCCAACAAACATTTTAGGAATCCCAACAAACATATCATGGCCTGTACAATTTTACATTAAGTGCTCACAACTTAATCACCTCACAAGGCTTTTGAACAAATTATGTACTATAGAAATAATCATTCAACTACAGGACATTGAGAGACACATAAGACACATAAGGCCTTTTAGTACTTTTAGGTACAAATACATGGATACAAAAACAGATTTAGACACAAATACGTAACAGATAACAGAAAAACAGGTAAAGACATAGATACATATAAATACAGGTTGGTCAGGAGATGGAACGGGTTGGCCAGGAGATGGAACAGGTTGGTCAGGAGATAGAACAGGTTGGTCAGCAGATGGAACAGGTTGGTCAGCAGATAAACCAGGTTGATCAGCAGATGAACCAGGTTGGTCAGCAGATGGAACAGGTTGGTCAGCAGATGGAACAGGTTGGTCAGGAGATGCAACAGGTTGGTCAGCAAATGCAGCAGATGGAACAGGTTGGTCAGGAGATGCAACAGGTTGGTCAGCAAATGGAACAGGTTGGTCAGCAGATGGAACAGGTTGGTCAGCAGATGGAACAAGTTGGTCAGGAGATGGAACAGGTTGGCCAAGTGTTAGAGAGTACCAGGTGCAGGTTGTCACGGATGACCAATTTCCCATGTAACTTCTTGCTTCGCAAGGTGGTGTGTTTGGTGATCGTGTTAGCGTGTTGGTTAGTCGGTGCAAAAGTGTGAAAAAGGTAGTTGTTTTTGTTGACGTCATTAGAGTGTGTGTAGAAGTATAGAGAGTTTTTGTGTAAAGGTTGTTTGTGGCAAGGACGGAAGCCATGAAAGTTTGTTTCAGTCAATAGTGTTGAGTTACTTCTTGTGAAATCAGAATTTTATAAACCTTGGGCAAGTCGTCCAAATATAATTTTAGGGCGCTTTTGACATGGTTTAATGTGGGTGCGGGGGCCTTAAAGCATCAGCCGTGTCAGGATGACCCAGGTACAATCCCAGGTCCAGTCAAACATCACCAATTGAGATTATTGACAGAAAGACTTGGCAGACGTGAGCTAGTGGGGAGGGGCGGGGTCGGGGAATGTTATTGTACAATCCTGGGTCCTTAAAAAAAGGAGGCAGAAATTGAGATAAAAACTAAGATGGGTGGTGCTTTGGCGGTGTGACTGTATGGTGGTGTGACAGTATGGTGGCGTGACTGTATGGTGGTGCTTTGGCAGTGTGACTGTATGGTGGCGTGACAGTATGGTGGCGTGACAGTATGGTGGTGTGACAGTATGGTGGTGTGACAGTATGGTGGTGTGACAGTATGGTGGTGTGACAGTATGGTGGTGTGACAGTATGGGGGTGTCACAGTATGGTGGTGTGGCAGTGTGGTGATATTTTTTGGTGTGGCAGAATGGGTGGTCCTAGGATGTATTTTATTTAAAACCTGCAACCTACAAATCTTATCGCGACTTTAAATGATAACATTTTAAAATATTGATCGTTTGACCACTGCACAATGGACGGGGGAGAGATTTGCCCCCCTCCACCCTCAGTGAACATTTGAAAGAGAAAAAAACAACCCATAGTGTATTACCAAGTTCACATTTCTACCAGAAGAAATACACAACCAGCCATGGAGGAGAAATATATCCTCTAACCCCAAAAACCCCGATGTCTACAGACAATACAGTAGTAATTAACTACCTCCCACGCCCACTCCGCCCCCTCCCCCCACACACACTTCCTTATGTGTACACGCCCCTGCTTGAGGTCGGTTGAACAGGATCAACGATGTTGACACTTAATGTAACCTACCATCTCATAGTCTCTCAGTCACCAATAGGTTTTACGACATCAGTCTCAGCTCACGGACATATCTGCTTTCTTTGTCATCTGACCTGACGTCATTTCCTTTACAGACGAGCTCGCGTTACCATGACAACTCTGACTCTCAAAGCTGCTTTCGGTACCAACCCTCTCCTAGTGGAACTATTGAGAGTTAATCTTTAATGTAAACATGCGGAGCTCTTTTTTTCCCCTACGCCACTTTTTTTTTAATATCTAGACCTTCGAAGCCACGACAAAGATTTCAACGACTTTTTAAAGTCTTAGCCAGGGGCAGACGACCTTTACACGTGGACTAATATTGTCTTAGGGAGCAATGCCAATGAATTCGTATGTGCGTGTCTATATCTACGTGTCTTCATTGGAATCCCATGGGAAAAAACATTCCCAAGGACGAGCCTGCATATGATTCAAGTCCCATTGTTACTCTGGTCATATGAGTCAAGACTCATTGTTACTCTGGTCATATGAGTCAAGTCCCAGTGTTACTCTGATCATATGAGTCAAGTCCCAGTGTTATTCTGGTCATATGAGTCAAGTCCCATTGTTACTCTGATCATATGAGTCAAGTCCCAGTGCTACTCTGGTCATATGAGTCAAGTCCCAGTGTTACTCTGGTCATATGAGTCAAGTCCCAGTGTTACTCTGGTCATATGAGTCAAGTC
>MUZC01001392.1:29235-47471 GCA_002072015.1 Radix auricularia
TGGCTGGCTGGTCAGTGCGGTCTGGCTGGCTGGTCAGTGGGGTCTGGCTGGCTGGTCAGTGGGGTCTGGCTATCTGGTCAGTGGGGACTGGCTGGCTGGTCAGTGGGGACTGGCTGGCTGGTCAATGGGGTCTGGCTAGGTGGTCAGTGGGGTCTGGCTAGAAGGTCATTTGGGTATGGCTGGCTGGTCAGTGGGATCTGGCTGGCTGGTCAGTGTTGTCTGGCTGGCTGGTCAGTTTTGTCTGGCTGGCTGGTCAGTGTTGTCTGGCTGACTGGTCAGTTTTGTCTGGCTGGCTGGTCAGTGTTGTCTGGCTGACTGGTCAGTGGGGTCTGGCTGGTTGGTCAGTGTTGTCTGGCTGACTGGTCAGTGGGGTCTGGCTGGCTGGTCAGTGTTGTCTGGCTGACTGGTCAGTGTTGTCTGGCTGACTGGTCATCATGGAGACTGCAACACGACGTGACAAAATAAAATAGTTAGCTCTTTTGTACAACTCAGATCAGAAGGTATTCGTTTAGTGTTGATGTTTTGTCAATATTGAGGTGGGGGGGTGCGGGATGATGTAGGGAGTCAAGTATTGATACATTTCATATTGAAGGGGATGGAATTTTATGATTCCAGGTTTTTCGGGAATGATTTTGAAAATAAAAGAATCCCATTGTTGGGAAGATCTGTGCGCAATATGTTTGGTTGATACATGTCAGGGTTCAAGGTCATTGAAACCCGTTAGACCCACATTCCCCACCCCAGCCTTTCTAGACTAAAATTACAAAATTAGATTTGAAAAATGAATCAGTCGTAAGGGCAGCGGTTTATTCTCTACGCTATTGGCGATGGCCGAATTTTACATGTTCAGGGGCGTGGCTGGGTTTTGCCACGCCTTTAGGGCCAAGACTTTGTGCTACCCCCCCCCCATCTGAAACAACACCTCTAAAAATCAAGTTTTAAAACAAGAGGTTCATGTCAGTCCTAGCAGGACATCTGTGTCAGTTCACGGCAGGTTATATTCGAAAGTCCCACGTTAAGATTTTGGAGTACTTTTAGAAATATTTACTTTGAATACAAAATTAAAGCTCGTGTGTGTGGTACATAGTACAAGATATTGATTTGTTCCTACCCCACCCCTCACTTCCTGGGTTGGTCTTGAGTCCAACCTCAGGCAACTACAAACGCTAGAAGATATTTTTGTAGCCCAGAAACCAATTTACCCCCCTCCTACCCCCAAAACCACNCCCCCCCCAAATAAAAATAAATAAATAAACTGAATTCTACTTAAATAACAATTACGGTGAACTTAGAAAATAAAATAAAAACGATGAAAAACATCGTTCACTTAATGTATTTTCATTACAGTTCATTCAAGTCCTTTCTTATGACGAGGCACTCCCCGCCCTAGACTGTAGCAGTGATAGTTCCACACACCCAACATGGGAGCCTGCTCGGCGTGCCTGATTGAAAATGTTGGCCCCGCGAAATTGGCGTGATCTGGCACTGACAGTTGCAGGCTCGCATCTTTGTATAAAAGATTTGCGCATCACCCCTTGTCCTTTATTCATTTTAGAAACAGGGTTTAAAGTCATTTCTCCAGAAGGTTCCACGAAAGAGAGAAACACTATTTTTTCGAACACGGGGTAAAATTTAAAAGAAAAGAAATAAAAAGTTAACGAAAGAAAGTTTAGAAGAAAAAAAAAGGAACAACCGGACGAGAGTATTTAAAAAGATAAACCCATAAAAGAAATTGCACGAAACTAAAATCTCGGTATCGGCGCTAAAAAACGCGAGAGGCTTGGTCAGTATTAAAGCTTGGATCTCCAGGAGTCTCCGACGACGTGTGCCAGAGACACAGGCGCTGCCACAACTGAAAGCTTTTGAGCCCTGTTAAAAACACGCCGCTGTCAGCAGAAAGAAAAGCAACAAACGAAACAAATCACCGTTTTAATTTCAGCTGTTTCGACAAGTCTGGTAAGTCATTTCTTCAATATTTTGTTTTTTGGTGGGGAGGGGGGAGGGGGGTGGTAGGACATTCATTGGACACATCGTGGTACTTTGAGTTTAAAGCCTAGCAGAGTGGCATCAATGGCTGATCCTTCCTTTTTTACTAACGGTTATAAAACTTTAGCAGTTGGCGGTGTTTTCTTATTCGAACGGTTCTAAAACCATAGCAGTTGGCGGTCTTTTCTTATTCTAACGGGTTTGCAGTTGCCTGTCGCTCTAGTTTGAAGGGATTCCTTTCAAGCTACCAGAAATATTATAAACCCACACCTACTCACTATAAGTTTCTCAAATGAGACCCTATATATTTCCCCAAAAGTCTATCCTTACCGCCAGCTTGCAGTTTTCCCCCACCGCTAGCTTGTAGTTTGTCCTCACCGCTAGTTTGCAGTTTTCCCTCACTGCTAGCTTGGAGTTTGTCCTCACCGCTAGCTTGCAGTTTTCCCTCACCGCTAGTTTGCAGTTTTCCCTCACCGCTAGCTTGCAGTTTTCCCTCACCGCTAGCTTGCAGTTTTCCCTCACCGCTAGCTTGGAGTTTGTCCTCACCACTAGCTTGAAGCTTGTCCTCACCGCTAGCTTGCAGTTTTCCCTCACCGCTAGCTTGAAGCTTGTCCTCACCACTAGCTTGAAGCTTGTCCTCACCGCTAGCTTGAAGTTTTCCCTCACCGCTAGCTTGAAGTTTTCCCTCACCTCTAACTTGGAGTTTGTCCTCACCACTAGCTTGCAGTTTTCCCTCACCGCTAGCTTGCAGTTTTCCTTAACCCCTAGCTTGAAGTTTTCCCTCACCACTAGCTTGGAGTTTGTCCTCACCGCTAGCTTGAAGCTTGTCCTCACCGCTAGCTTGAAGCTTGTCCTCACCGCTAGCTTGGAGTTTGTCCTCACTGCTAGCTTGGAGTTTGTCCTCACCGCTAGCTTGCAGTTTTCCCCCACCGCTAGCTTGCAGTTTTCCCTCACCGCTAGCTTGCAGTTTTCCCCCACCGCTAGCTTGCATTTTGTCCTCACCGCTAGCTTGGAGTTTTCCCTCACCGCTAGCTTGCTCTTTGTCTTATTGTCTCTACATCTTAGCTCAGCAGTTAAGTAGAAAAGTCTCCACGAAACTTCATGAATTTGTTCAAACTGTTGACACATGACATAGCCCCACCCACCCACCCCACCCATCGGCGCTCGCTGTAGTTGAACCAAATAAATAAAATTCGTATTTCAGCTGTTCGCTATAAATTGACGTGCATCAAACAGCAATCTATGTTTAAAGTTTTTTAAAATTTCGTTTCCTTTTATGTTAGCCACCAATCTCTGAGTTAGCCATTCATCTCCCAGTTAGCCCCAAACCTATCAGTTAGAAATCCATCTCCCAGTTAGCCACCCATCTCTCCGTTAGCCACCCACCTCCCAGTTAGCCACCCACCTCCCAGTTAGCACCCATCTCTCAGTTAGCATCCATCTCTCAGTTAGCCACCCATCTCTCAGTTAGCCACCAATCTCCCAGTTAGCCACCCATCTCCCAGTTAGCACCCATATCTCAGTTAGCCACCCACCTCTCAGTTAGCCACCCACCTCCCAGTTAGCACACATCTCCCAGTTAGCCACCCATCTCTCAGTTAGCCGCCCATCTCCCAGTTAGCCACCCATCTCTCAGTTAGCCACCCATCTCTCAGTTACCCACCCATCTCTCAATTAGCCACCCATCTCTCAATTAGCCACCCATCTCTCAATTAGCCACCCATCTCTCAATTAGCCACCCATCTCTCAATTAGCCAACCATCCCTTAATTAGCAACCATCTCTCACCATCATATCACAACACTTACAGTTGATCAACAATCAATTACGTTGCTGTCAGAAATAGCAAGCACCAAGGAAGCGAGACTTGGTTAAGCATCTGATTTCACGTCAAAACAAACAAACAAACCAAAAAGCGCCATTCATAAGTAACTTGGCATGCAATACTAACCCGTTCCTGCCTTCCTGCCCCCTCCCCCGCCGATGCCTATACTCGTTGGTAACGATTGAATCTGGTGATGCTAGAATAAAATAATAACATCCGATGTTTGTGATACACAGCTCTGCTTAAATTCCTCTGCAATTTTTTTTGTTTTGGTGTCTCTTATTAGCTATTTAATTGTAAACGTGTTCAACAAAAACCACAAGTTTCCTAATCGCCCGTTTAGTAACTTGTAATGTTTGCTGAAATTCAAGTCGCTCGACGTCGACATAGAGACTGGATCAATGTTCTATCGCTTTCATATTTGTTCTTTTGTTACATCCTCCTCTAAAGCTGTTTAACTGATATATGTAAAGGGTGGTTGGAGTATTTCATTGGGTGATTACTGTATAATTTATTAAGCGATTGGTGCATTTTTTTGAAAGATTTTTTGTATTTTTGGCGAGATTGCTCTCCCTATTTGTGCCTCGCCACAGTTGTCCCCGTGGCACTCAACCATTCGACAATTGTCTCTCTATTGTGACAAAGGGGTGAGGGTCCATCAGGGTGACGCTGACCATCGATACGTCACTCAACATTCTTTCCGACGTAATGGACATCATCAATGTTCACTTTAAAGGTCGTTGGTCCGTGTTCAAATGATAAAAACAAAAACTCATGTGAAAGCTGCTCAGCAACAATTTTTAACCCAATAATTTACAAAATTTCCTGCGCGGTAATTCTAAAATGCTCTGCGGCGCCGGTCACACACAGCTACCAGAAACACTCAAAAGGTTAAAAATACTCGCGTTGAACAAACTTGTCAGCCGAATGAGCAGATTTTATATTTGAAAGCATCAGTAACTGGATATAGGACTTAAAAGTTCATGAGGCACTTAAAGATAAGCCTCATGTGTGTGTGTGTGTTGGGGGGGGGGAGGATGATGGTGGTGCCAATACGATCGAATCAAAATAACGGTCACCCTTTGTGTTGTAACGCAACGCTGACCTTTCATACTGTGAGTTTATGTCGACCCTCAATGTTATGAGTTAATGAGAGCGGAACATGCTCTCAATACATTTGCATTCATTCGGCGGCGACAACCTCAGGAAAAAAAATGGCGCTGTTTGATGTCTGGCCAGAAACTGAGCTGAATTTTAAAATGGTCGAATGTAAACAATGCATGTTGACCGGAACCACGCCAGACTACAGTGGTCGTCGAGGCAATATAAACACCCTTTTTTGCAGTGGTCCTCGAGCCAATATATACGACCCATTGTTACAGTGGTCCTCGAGCCAATATATACGACCCATTGTTACGGAGAAACTTTTGTTTTCATGTCATATGTTCCTATTATTTTAGAGCAGGCCTCGAAGCTTCTGAGATTTCTGTAGTGTAAAAGAATTAAAACCTGTTATGTTAGAGTGGACTGTGTCTGTTATGTTAGAGTGGACTGTGTCTGTTATGTTAGAGTGGACTGTGTCTGTTATGTTAGAGTGGACTGTGTCTGTTATGTTAGAGTGGACTGTGTCTGTTATTTTAGAGTGGACTGTGTCTGTTATGTTAGAGTGGACTGTGTCTGTTATGTTAGAGTGGAATGTGTCTGTTATGTTAGAGTTGACTGTGTCTGCTATGTTAGAGTGGACTGTGTCTGTTATATTAGAGTGGACTGTGTCTGTTATATTAGAGTGGACCGGTCTGTTATGTTAGAGCGTAAATTGCCTACAACACAAAACTTGATCGTTATAGCATGCTAAACCTGTTGCCCTGTGACGTCGAACTCAGTGTCTATGCTGACATCTCCAGTAGACTAGAATTGTCTGTTTTCTGTCACTCTTCGCGTCACAAGCTTCCGAGAAATCTTCAGTTATGTCTGGGCGTGTAGACTGTAGGTCCATTAGGCGGCCAAGTAGCAGAAACAAAGTATACGTATTCCGTTATTTGGAACTAGTATCAAACAGACATTATACGAATACAATTACTCAAGGTGTTGGAATTGTGAAGCTGATAGGGTACAACTTGTTGCGCCTCTGGTAAAATGTTTATCGTCAAACGTCAAAACGCCCCTGAATCATATTACTCATCTCTTTCAAGAAAAATCTTTCTTCTTTTAAATCAATAATGAAATGAATCTTGTCTTATATGTGTGGTCATTTTCAGTCCTTACACATTTCGCTTACACACTAACAACAGTAGCTTACATTATCACAACACACCTACAACATTAGATTACACTGTCGCAACACACAACATTAACTTACATTGTCACAACACACCTACAACAGTAGCCTACAAGGTCGCAACATGCCCTGAACTTGTTAAGTTTTACCGTACAGGACCTCATGTTATAGCTTATAACCATCAAAAAAAATGTTGCCGAGCAGATCTTTCTAATTTCATTAAACATCGCCACGGCACGACAGCAAATCAGCTCAACCAAGTTTGGCGTAACACTGCGCAGACGTGGAACCGCGCAGACGTCACCATTAGGGCGGCCATATTTTAGGAGGAGCGGGGCGGTGATTTCAGCTCTGGGCTGTTGATAAGTCTGACAGCTTCATACGATCTAGAACAATTTTAAAAAGTTACGAAACAATTTCGCTTATATTTTACTTTTCGAGAACATTTGATAAGAAGGTGCGGAAATGTAGAATTAAGTTGTAATATATATATATATATTAAAGCTGCGGAAATTAACGATTAATTTATCGATTAAATAAATAAATATATATAGGCTTTCTTTGAAAACCCGTTTTTCGGGGGGGGGGACATTATATATTATAAGTGGAGTCTTAGCTGAAAAATATCTGAGAAATTGTTTAAAGATATCATCTGAGAAATTTGGGGGAAAATATCATCTGAGAAATTGGTGAAAGATATCATCTGAGAAATTGTTGAAAGATATCATCTGAGAAATTTGGGGGAAAATATCACCTGAGAAAGTGGTGAAAGATATCATCTGAGAAATTTGGGGGAAAATATCATCTGAGAAATTGTTGAAAGATATCATCTGAGAAATTGTTGAAAGATATCATCTGAGAAATGGGTGAAATATATCATCTGAGAAATTGTTGAAAGATATCATCTGAGAAATTGGTGAAAGATATCATCTGAGAAATTTGGGGGAAAGTTATCATCTGAGAAATTTGTGAAAGATATCATCTGAGAAATTGGTGAAAGATATCATCTGAGAAATTTGGGGGAAAGTTATCATCTGAGAAATTTGGGGAAAAGTTATCATCTGAGAAATTGGTGAAAGATATCATCTGAGAAATTGGTGAAAGATATCATCTAAGAAATTGGTGAAAGATATCATCTGAGAAATTTGGGGGAAAATATCATCTGAGAAATTGGTGAAAGATATCATCTGAGAAATTTGGGGGAAAGTTATCATCTGAGAAATTGGTGAAAGATATCATCTGAGAAATTGGTGAAAGATATCATCTGAGAAATTTGGGGGAAAATATCATCTGAAAAATTAGGGGAAAGTTATCATCTGAGAAATTGGTGAAAGATATAATCATCTTAGAAATTGTTGAAATTTAAATACAGAACTTTTTTAAAGTTGGACAAAAGACAGGATGGTTGGAGTTTGGGCGTCGGTGGGTGGGTGGTAAACTATGTTTATAGGGGGCGGGGCGTCGACATCATGATTATTTAGAGCAGGAGTTATAGAACTTATTTGCCCGATACCCCAAATATTATAAAATGGAATATTGTCATTGCCTCAAAGCCCGGGGAAGGGGCTTACCTCTACGTGGTCCCCGGGATGAGTAGGGTACGCGAAACCCGAAACTAAAAGTCCCGACCTGGAAGGTCGAAGTCCGGTTAGGGCTAGCTAGGAAGTTAGACAGATGATTACAGCCGCCGTACGGAACTAAGACAGAGGCGAACATGGTGGAGATCACCTCTGTCGATGATGAAAACCACTGTGCCCGTTGAGGGTCGGGTCATCCGAGGCGGCCGTTTCGTCCCCCTTTCTAGTTAGAATCAGTGAACGGCACTGTTTAGGGCCAGGAGGGCCAGCAAAACACTAGAAAAAGTGCCGTGAAGAACTCTGGTCGGACGTCAGCTCTGAGGAAACCTTCCCGATAAGGGGTGCCCTTACCCAACACTATGTGGTTGGTTCTGCGGTTGCCCGCACCCCCCGGGAGGGTTACAATGATGATTCCCCCTATCTTGCGACAGTCCTAGGTAGATAGATCCGTTCCATGCGCTGTGGTGGCACGCAGGTACCGCAGGTACGGCGGGTCGAAATAGGAAAATCCACATCCTCCTTAGGGAGGAAACCCCCTTGAGAGGCAGGACGGTGAGACTAGATCGAACTTAACCCTGCCCAGGCGGCCCCCTCTCAAAGGGGACCGTATTGGGGGTGCCCTTGTCAGCTACGCCCTTCGGGGGAGGGGTGGAAGCTTGCCAAGAGATTCCCCAATGGGACCTATAAGAGTTTTCGTAACTCAGGGCCTTTGATGCCATCTCAAATGACACATTGCCTCAAAGGAGCAGATTTTAGGGGATTATATAGGTCGCAAATGAGTCTGCAATACCCCCAAGAGTTTCCTTGTTACCCCAAATGGGGTAATTTATCCCTGTTCGCCTACCCTCGACCTAGAAAAAGAGGAGAGATCAAACTGATGATTACAGGGCCGGTATGGGGGGCACGGTGAGGCCCCATGAATACTTTAATACTATAGGTTGCTTATTGTTTAGTTTTCTCATAGGTGGGTATTTTAGGCACGACACCTCAAGTTATGACCCCACCCCCCAGAGAATGGGTCACTCAACACGTGATGCCGGACAGCTGACCCAGACTAATGTCTTTAAGGATTGAATATTATTCTTGAGTTTAATCCAAATCAACTCAGTAACTCTACACACACTACAAGAGTTTTAAGGTCATTAACTCTACACACACTACAAGAGTTTTAAGGTCATTAACTCTACACACACTAAACTCTACACACACTACAAGAGTTTTAAGGTCATTAACTCTACACACACTACAATAGTTTTAAGGTCATTAACTCTACACACACTACAAGAGTTTTAAGGTCATTAACTCTACACACACTACAAGAGTTTTAAGGTCATTAACTCTACACACGATAAAATAGTTTTAAGGTCATTAACTCTATACACAATACACGAGTTTTAAATTCATTTTTCATCCATGATTTTTAAAAAATTAAAAACTTATGTTTCCTAACTTTTAATACTTGATGGAAAACACAAAAATTCTTGTATTTCCTAACTTTCAATACTTCATTTAAAAAAAAAAAAAAAAAAAAACAACAACCAACCCTTTTTCAGTCCATGGCGGACTCTACGGCAAATGAAGTAGCGTTCACTGGTTTACTAACGAGCAAAAGATTGTGTGGCTAGCACAATGCCCCGGGAGCCTCGCCAGTACCGAGGCTCGAGCCCGTGACTCCAGTTTTTCCCAAGGTTCGGCTGTCCAGCGCGCTACCACCGCGGCCCTCTCAGTACTTCATAACAAACACAAAATTCTTCGTTTCCAATGTTTTCGTGATAAAGTTAAAAAACAAAATTCATAAAATGTCCCTTTATTTGATAGACATGATTTCAGATACTATTAAAATGGATGGAGAATTGGAAAACAAATGGTCGAGAATTCAGATCACTTGGGGGGGGGGGGCTCATATCACATAAAAACAAGTCAATTCGTCTGAACTTGTCAAATATTCACATTAGCAGAGCGCGAACCGATGGATAGTATGAATTTAGGAAATTCTGGGCATAAGAATGGGACACGGCATGAAATCAAAAGGGAAGATGAAAAAAGTGATAAAAATTATAAATAAGAAAATACAATCATATTCCATCAAATACCATCATAAACCATCACATACATAATATTTCATTACATGCCATAATATCCCATCATATAACATAATATATCATGATATTCCATCACATAACATAATATCCCATCATATAACATAATATACCATCATATAGCATCATATAGCATCATATGCCATCATATACCACCATATACCATGATTCATAAGAGGGAAATGGAGATTACAATAAATAAAACGTAAAAAAAACGTTTTTGACTATAAATCCTTTATATACGAGACATAACTATAAGGATGTTCATTATAATACGCAGGGCAAAACAATCCGAAAATAGAAAATTCTAGTTATGTCTCGTAAAACTAATTTGATATAGATCTAATGCGTACCGATCGTGAATATATTTTTAGCGCATTTTCGAGAAGTCGAATGCGCTATTGCACCCGTTTTGTCCGTCCGTCTGTCATCACCCTAGATCTCAGCAACCATAAGTCCTAGACCCATGATGTATATATGTTTTTTGTATGTCCTGACCTGCCATTTGTGCATCAACACTCAGTTACTCGATCCGTTAAAAAACCCCGTTAAAACTACCAAAAAACATTGCGAATCGAGAGATAACACTGGCGCAGGCAACGGCCGCCATTGCCGGAAGTCGAATACATCGTTTTTCAAGCATTGAAGAGTTTTTACTTTCTGTTGTTTTTTTTTTGTTGACGTCATTAGAATATGTGTAAAAGTTTAGAGAGTTTTACGTCATCATTTGTGGTGACTTCAATCAAGATCTTAGCGGCCCAGGGGCAGAAATTGAAAACTTTTTCGAAACAAACTTCAACATTCAACTACTTTCAACAAGATTGGCAACCACGATCTATCAAACAACAATTGACGGAGTATTTGGGCGATTAGCTGATTACAATTTAGAATGTTTCATTTATGAGTCCTATTTCAGTGACCACAAACCACTTGTAGTTAGATTAAAGAGAAAATAAAAAAAAATTAAATGTAAAGAAATGACTTTTAAATAAAAAAAAAATTCAAATATATTCATTACACAAGAAAATTCATAAAAATATGTCTAAAATCTAAACACAATTACTGATAACTACATAATGCTGATATCTAACATAAGTACTGATACATAATACGAAAATGCGCTAACACGTCCTGAGTCCAAAAAGGGACCAGGCTTAACATGATTTTTTAAAAGTTATGTCAATATAATGCGCACCTTATTGCGCGACAGGAAATGTTGTTGAACATAATACGCACCACAACACTCTATCCCAAAAATTAACCCTGATACAAAGAGATAAATAAAATAATTTTAAAATCAAATAATTCAATTACAGTACATTCGATCGATCTGAAATTTTGATACATCATTTTTATCATCGGCACGAGTCTGCCTGCAAAAAATTTCAGCTCGCTAGATTACGAGGAAGTGGGTGAAAAAGCGATCCAAAGTTTTTTCGCCAAAAAAGCAAGGGCTCAAACAGACACCACAAGTTAATATAAAGGATTTAAAAAACAGATGTCTAATCCAATTCATCAGTAAAAGTGAGGAAAGTAATGTCGCTACTGATTTTCGTACGATCTCGCAAATAGCTAAAGAGACCTGCGTTAAACATGTCTATCTGATGTCCACTCCCATGCGGCGCTTTCTTACTTTGGACAAAATTTCTAGACAAACGTAAAAAATAAGAGACAAAAATTCACAGACTCCTGATGCGATGTGTCATGCGATAGGAAAACTAACCGATCTCAACATCCAGTGGCGCTTGGCTACCATAACTTAACTCACCCCCATCAATAGGGGCATTGTTAGGGTAACATAGACGCGTAGCTAGTGTTAGTGACCATGGGTCAAAACGAGAATTTGCTTCCACCCACTTAAAAAAATATCTCATGTAAGTATGTGACACCGGACCAGGGCCGGCTTTAGTGAAGCGGAGGCCCTAGGAAAAGTGAATTTTGTGGCCCTGAATGTCATAGAATTTTTTAAAAAATATTTGGAAAGCTTCTTGTGCGACGCCCCCTCTATTGATGAGACTAATCGGAGGCCCTAGGCGGCTGCCTAGTTTGCCTATGCCTAAAGCTGGGCCCTGGCCGGACGTGGACTGGTCCTTACACCTCCTTGTTACGTCACAGCCCCCCTCCCTCCTCAAATCTCCCGATATCTGAAACACCAAAATGTTTTGACCTACATGTAACGAGTACAACATACCGTCCCTATAATTTAGAAAAGGTCTTTAATGAAAGTAATGTTGGAAGTCAAAGCTACTCATTTATTTTTAAAAAAAAAATTTTTTATATCAGGACCAACTCAAATAACATGAACAAAATAAAATAATATCAACTTGGCTTCATTAGCTCCATATGGAATAGGAATGAGAAAAATGAAATCAGAAACAGAAAGTTCTCCATCAAACCTAATCAAAGTCGGTAATAAACTCCCGTTCCACCCAAAATGCTAGAGAACCTGCATAATTCTGTCGTGGCAGTGTCCCAAGGGACACTACCTCCGCGGTTGCGTCCCCTGGTAACCAATTCTGCGGGCAAAAATGATTGAAAGGCAGGGGAGGGAAGCGTAGTGATGAGACAGATAATTATATGTTTTAAACACGGATACATAACTCTGTTGTTTCCATGATAACTGGCATGATTGAAAATTTTTAATGAAGAATTTTGTCATCCATATTTATTTTTGAGTTGGTAAAAGGATTGTGGAGAAAAAGGGGGTGGGGGTGTGTGAAAGGGGTCAACTTTTAATATATATAATTTTTTTATTTTATATTACTAAAATAGAATGACATTGTCCGGGGGAGGGGAGGTGGGGGTTAACATTGAATCACCTGATTAAAAGTCAATCAAACCCGCCATTCGTCTGCCATTCAAATATTGTTCCATGACTTCGTGAGGATGTATTTTTATTTGATCAACACGCATGAATACGTCTCATTTCCTGTGTACACAGAAATTCAGTGTCAAGGGATACATTTAATCTATATATTTTGTTTAGTTTAGAGGTTATTAGTTTATTAATAGCTAGTGGCGATTACCCTACAAACATTGGGATTTATATAATTGTGCACCCAAAATTTGATTACGTCATCGTACCAAACAACAGCTTTCATGCTCTTTTACAAATAATATTGCATTATTTTAGACCATTTATTCAATCATAATTTATTCTATAAAAAGTCTGTGACGCGAAATAGAATTTCCTTAAAGGAAAAAGCGAACCTGCTACTTTACAGATTATTCAAGTTCTTACGTCATTGCAGTTTAGCGGAGACATTTCTGTACCGTAGAGCCCTAAACAAATAAAATAAAGTCAACAAAACAAACCAAAAAAACAACAACAACCAAAAAAAAAAAAAAAACTATTAACATAAACAACACAAACAAACAAAACAAACATAACAACAAAACAAAAAAAAAACCATTAAAAAACAACACACTTTCATTCGATTGACTCAGCATTGTATTTGAAACAAACCCAACAAAAATATTCACTTTAAATCCTCTTAAGAGCTTTTGTTTGTATTCTAAACCTTGTTGAAAGTTCGCTGTCTGCACTCAATCACAGAATGGTTTTATAAAAAGTCGTATCGAATTTACGAACATGTGAGAATTAAATGTATTTATGTATGTTGATGACCAAATGAAATTTGTTATTTAATTTTGTGACTTAAATAAAAAAAATTTTTTGAATAAAGCTGCCTTTTTTTTGGTGTTAGATGTACTTGAATGCGTCTTTGTTGTTATCGCTCCAAAGTATTTATCCTGCCAAAGCTGGATATCAATGAAAAGACGTAATTCCATGAAGTAAACTGTAAACAAAGTTATACGTTCTGTTGTGGTGACAACTGTGCCATTTGTCTCATCATTAGTGGAGGCCTCGCACAAGAATCTTTCCATATTTCTTTTCCCTATTACATTTAGTGCCACCAAAATCACTTCGCCTATAGCAGTGGTTCCAAAAGTGGTTTCCAGGTACCGTTCAGGGGGTCCGCGGTAAATTAAAATGGATTTGGGGATTCCTGGACAACGTCAGTGGGTCCGCGCAAAGCTTGGTATAAATAATATTTTTAAAAAAAATCAATTTCGATTTTGATTATTATGGAAATTGAAATAAATAACGATAAAAAAAAAGTATTTGAACGCTTCCCTACAAATAAAAAAAAAGGATCTTATTAGTAATCAGTACTGGAATGCAATGTTGTTTTACCTAGAAAAAAGTAGAACTAGGGTGATTTCCATAGCTATAACCAATCAAAATATTTAATTTATTGAGCGTTCAAGTTTTTTTTTGGCATAAAAAATGCAGAATTCCTATAAATAGGTCAGAATAATACAATTTTTGACCGTAAATCAATGAGGTGGGGTTGCAAAGTTGTATCCTATCATCAATTTTATTTTCCTAAATGGCTCTACTGCAGCATTCTATTAAAAAAGGTTAATTATTATTAACAGAGGTTATCACAACACATAAGAGAATGAGTGAGCCGAAAGTAAAAATGTCGAAAATAAAGTGTTGTTAAATATTTGAAGTATGGGTAAATGTTCGGTAACATATACGAAAGGTGAAATGTTATTTACTGAATTGAAAGATGTTTTGAAGTTAACGCTTTACCCTTGACTTAATGGCATATTTAAAACAAGCTGTGTAGAATGTATTTTCAGTACATTGTGTTATTAATCGACATCATTCATTCGCAAAAATCTTAGTGAATGTTTGCATAAATCACTATTTTTTTTCTTCATTTGAGCAGTTTATAAAATCAAAAGGAATTATTTTCTCAATATTATATGGAAAATGTAGAAGACTTTAATCGCTTACTTTTTTTTCTTTTTTTTTACACAAATGTACGTTGGTGATCAAAAGTGAGTATTTAAATCGAGCAAAGAAAATGACTTTTTACGTAATTAACCTTTTAAAAAAGTACATATCCTTTTATGACTGATTTATTAGCCGAATTTGACAATACTCATTTGAACTTAAAGGTGACCATTACGTTTGATCAAAACTAAAACCATAACATATGCGCTTGTTGCAAAACTTCAGTTTTGGGAAGAGGAATTGTTCTGTCTCCAAATCCTTCGAAATTGCAAAGTAGAAATGAAGACTTAATGCTCGCACTTACTTAACGGCTCTTCATACCCCTTGAAGACATTTGTTTCTTCACTTGTAATCCCGACTGGGTGTTGAACCCTTTTTCGCGTGGACAAACTCAAGTCCCCAAACACAGATGAATCCATTATAATACAGGAGGAACTTATTAAAATATCCACAAATTAGGAACAATTACACTCATAAATTCTAATCACGTTCATCCGAGTAATTATTGTCTTCTTAAATTTTATTTTAAAGTCAAAATTTCAATAAATGCTTTTTTATTAAAATGTTGCTTTTTTGGATTTGTAATTTTAGTACTTAGCATTGTTTTTACATGGGGATCCGTGGGCCAGTTTTAACTATAAAGAGGGGTCCATGGGTACAAAAAAAGTTTGGGAACAACTGGCCTAGAGCCTCCAAGTCCCTTAGGCCGGCCCTGGTTCAGTGTAAAATACATCGATAAGATTATTTATTTTATAGTGGATGGAAAAGCTTCTCATTTTGACCCCTGGTCACTAACACTATAGCTACGCCACTAGGTTACCCTAGCTACGTCAATAGGTTACACTCTAGCTATGCCAATTGATGTGGG
The DNA here is from genome assembly GCA_002072015.1 of Radix auricularia. Lineage (NCBI taxonomy): Eukaryota > Metazoa > Mollusca > Gastropoda > Lymnaeidae > Radix > Radix auricularia. The sequence goes on from MUZC01001392.1 coordinate 44,678, forward strand.
GGTGAGTTAAATTATGGTAGCAATACGCCACTGGTTGTGGAGAAGTGATAGGTTACCTTAGCTACGACACTGAATGCGGAGGTGCGTTTTTTTTTTCTATCGGATGAGACATCCCATCAGGACCTTGTGAATTTATGTCTCTCTTATATAAAAAATCAGCTTGTTCGTAAACCAAAGTGATTCAATGGGGTAGTCAACGATTTTTTAAATTTTAAAATAATGGCTCTCAGATACTAAAGTCCTGGCTATCCCTACTCCAAAAACGACGAGCTAGACTAAGACCATCCATGGCGTCACTCGAGAAAGGGAAACACACTTATTTAACATTTATCTTTTTGAAATAAAAACTTTTTCAGGAAGAAGAACCATACGTTACTATTTACACTTACCAGATTTTTTTTTAAAAAAGCCAATGACATGAGTTTTGAAGATAAATAATATAATTATTATTATTTGTGCATGGAACTGGAGAGCCACATTTTGACTTCTAAAGAGTCTCATAAGTCTCGCAAGCCGCAGGTTGCCCACCCCGGGTCTAGCTATTATATTTAACAAAGGCTGTAATCAGAGGCGTCTCTAGTGTTGGTGTCAACCGGGGCGGTACCTCATGGTGTCACCCCCTAACGACTTAACCCTTAGAATTCCACCGAGTTTTCAAGCGTAAAATAACAGAAATATATATAATTTTACATTTTGGTGTCACCCCTCTGGTGGTGTCAAACGGGGCGGTCCGCCCCCACCGCACCCCCAGTGACGCCACTGGCTGTAATAATCTCACAGATCATTCGTTAGAAACACTCGGGGAAAGTTCATCCATCAGGGCATGAGACAACACAAGGGGACACTACTCAGCATTCAATAAATAATTTTTCCTTTTCTTCAATTATGTTTCAGAAAAAAAAATGTACAAATGATGAATTTTTACTTTTGATTGTATTGGAAGAATAACGTCTTTAAAGCTAAACCTGTTCCCAAAAAAATTCGAGAGCTTTAAATAATCTTTTATATTGACTCGTGGCGTCTGCTTCATGTTTTGGTTGTCTGTTTGCCGAAAAAAACTTTGGATGGATTTTTTTTACCCACTTCCTCGTAAGCTAGCGAGCTTAAATTTTGCAGGCAGACTCGTGCCTACAATAAAACTGATCTTTCAAATTTTCAGATCGACCGAATGCACCGTAATTAAATTATTGAAATTTTAGATTTTCTCTATGTAGCATGTACTTTCTGTTTTAGATTGTCGTGGTGCGTATTATATTGAACAGTTTTTAAAAAATATTTTCCTGTCGCGCGGTTGCGGTGCGTATTTTATTGACCATACTTTAAAAAAAAAAATTTCCCGATCTGTAAATGTCATGCTAATCTGTCGCTCGGAGCTTATTATATTAAACATGTTTATCTAACCATTTTCCCGTGATCAAATCTAGCTGAAATTCAGCATGCACATTGTTTTGTTTGTTTGTTTTTACTTTAAATCCTTTCTATGTGTGACATAACTAAAATTTTTAATTTTGGATTGTCGTGCGATGCGTATTATTAATGACCATGCATTTATTTATGTATCGCAAATAAAGGACTTATAGTCAAAACCTTTGGGTTTTTAAAAAGTTTTTTTATTATTAAAAATTGTTAAACATTTTTTTAAAACACGAATAAAGACCCGCATTTTTTCTGGATTGATTAACTTTGTTTGAGGTAGGTCTAGTTTGTCATGTGTTGCATTGTGTATGATAGGTCATTGTGTATGATAGGTCATTGTTTGTGTATGATAGGTCATTGTTTGTGTAGGATAGGTCATTGTTTGTGTAGGATAGGTCATTGTTTGTGTATGATAGCTCATTGTTTGTGCATGATAGGTCATTGTTTGTGCATGATAGGTCATTGTTTGTGTATGATAGGTCATTGTTTTTGTATTGTCATTGTGCATGATATGTTCTTCTGAGTTTATGTTGGGTCAAGCTAACCATCCCAACTTTATAAAAAAACAACAACAAAACAAAGATCCCAGCCCACCCACCCCTCTCCAACAAATTCATCTCTGTTAGCGGGACAAAGAAAACAAAAAGAACCAACTAAGCTGAGATTTTTTTTTTTTTGTAGTGATGGCCCATCTTAAATGATTCATTACGTGCTGTTTTTAACCAAATGACCACTGGTCACTGATTAGTAATTGTGTTTTTGAGTTAGGGCACGTAATTCATGTCCAATGAGGATTCACTGAGGGGCCGCTCAAACGGTTGGTCTGGACGTTCGGACGTCAATCAGCCACTTCCGGTCGAGATGTTTCAAATCCCTCAGGAGTTTCAACCCCTGCCGTCCGCTGTCTTGGAGATGTATTGAAATAAAAGAAAAGCAGACGTGAATTATTTTAATGTTAATGGCTTCCACCACGTGTGGGGGTGGGGGTGGGGGGCTGGGAGTCGTAAGGAGTCATACGTCGTATTTATACGGAGTCAATGACCCTAGACATTTTTTTAAATAAAGGAAGGCACTTAAGATGATGGGCATCATCCAACTAGGAAAAATTCAAAATTCCACTTGAATTGTAACTACCCTAATATTATCAAGTATTTTTGGGGCATGCGTAGTAGATTACTTCCTATTATATATTTTTAATCTTATGTGGGGAGAGGGGGAGGGGGGTGAATGATTTGAAATATCATAAGACCATTTCTCATTTTAAACCCACTGGTGTCTGCTTCTATGTGCCAAGGTCAAGGCTTTTATGACTGTTGCCAGTACACGTGTGAAGATTTGCTTGTTGGGATACGCACCGAAGGTTTCAGGGGGTGTGGGG
>MUZC01001392.1:49479-65435 GCA_002072015.1 Radix auricularia
GGGGGGGTTGCTACATGCAGGTTGGGGTGGTGGTGGTGGTGTGTGTGGATGGGGGGGTTGCTACATGCAGGTTGGGGTAGAATTACAAGAGGAAAGTACAACTTATAAAGACAGACTTCTTATGATGCAACGTCGAAGAGGCAGAGAGAGAGAGAGAGAAGATGATGCAGATAAATAAATAAATAATGCGTTAAATTAACGTTGACCACATGCATTGTTTTCTGGGGCAGTGGTCCTCAAATGTCATCAATCGAGACCCATTGTTCATTCAAACATAACATTTCTACTAAACACTATATTGACATCTGAGGACTGATGTTCCAAGAATAGCATAATCATTGAAATATGATGACTTCAAGTCCAATAATAGCATAATCATTGACATATGATTACTGTGGGTACATTAATAACATAATCATTAAAATATGATGACTTCAATTCCAATAATAGCATAATCATTGAAATATGATGACTTCAAGTCCAATAATAGCATAATCATTGACATATGATGACTGTAGGTCCAATAATAACATAATCATTGACATATGATGACTGTAGGTCCAATAATAACATAATCATTGACATATGATGCCAGATTTTCCAAGAATAACATAACGCTAACACAAACCAATAGCACCCACCCCGCCCCTAGAGTCCAGTGACATAGTTTGCACATCGAAAGAAAAAAAAATATTTGTTAAACTTTTCACAACAAAATGTGAGGACCTTCGGGCTAATGCAATCATTACGGGCCTGGGTCACAAGTCAATATTTCCCCATTACGCCCGCCATTTTGACCCCCTCTTTGTCCGTCACCCGGACCCCCTCAATCACGCCTGAGATCGGCTCTTAAGGAATCTTCGCACATGATCATTATCATCTTTCGCCGTTAAGTCATATCCCGAGGATATCTACGTGGGCTTTAAAGAAATAACGATCGTCACATATGTGACTGCCAGAACCGCAGTTTGTCTTTTTGTTGCGTTGTTCGTTTCTTTGAGAACGTGTGTTTGGTGGGGATGGGGGAACACGCATTGGTTAAAGAAAAAACTCCTAAATGGTGGATATATCTCAAACGAGCAGGCTTGTCCATGGGACATATTTTTCTGTCCCATCCCATCTCATCCCAAACAATTTATGCCTGTCCCATCCCATCCCATCCCATCCCATGGACAAGCCTGCAAACGAGCCTTTGGTTCCAATGAGTTAAGGACCTCGTCACCAAAATATTCAAATTTTCCTATGCAAAATTAAATCCCTTCTGATGGTCCTAGAGATCTCAAAATGTTACCACAAACTGATCTTGGATGGCAATGCATTGTATCAAAATTTCAGATCGATCGAATGTACCGTAATTAAATTAATGCATTTTTAGTTTATCTCTATATATCATGTGTATCCGTCTGCTATTGTTAACATCCATGTGCCACCCGAGTTCACCACGTGACCACATCCCCGTGGTATTAAAACGTTGGGCGGGCGCTTATGAGGTGTTTGGTACAAAAAATAAATAGATGTAAAAAAAAAAAAATGATTTTTAAAAACCACGTTGGACTAAAAAGAAGTAAATAATTTAAAACTTATAAGTTGAAGTACTTTGATTTAATAAGACTAAAAAGGTGGTGCGGGGGCTCCTGGGGTGTTTGGTATAAAAATTAAAGATTTATAATTTCGAAGGCAAAAGAGAGATCTGTGTGAGAGAGAAGGAACTGCATATGTGAAACCACATAGGCACCGCCACATGTTTTTAGTGATACTGAAGCATTTCCACTTATAAGTTTTAAATTTATTTTCTTCTTTTTAGTCCACTTATAAAAACGTGGTTTTAAAAAAAAAATCTTGTTTACCTCTATTTAGTTCTGTAAAAAGTTATGTTAGGCAAGACATACATCTTTTTATATAATTCACGTAAACGGCCATGTGCAAACGATCAAGACGAATGACCCCCGCCGGGGTCAAAAGATCACAGTCGGCAAGCGGTGTGGGATGAAATGATTAAACGTGGTTCTGTGTGGGGGGAGGGGGTGACAACAATGCTTCTTGCGTTCACTTGCGCTGCTCCTTCACAAAATAACACATCATTCGTAGTGTAGTAGTTCTCATGTCCGCCTTGCACGCGGAAAGTCCTGGGTTCAAGCCCCGGAGGGAACAATTTTTTTAAAAAATTGCTTTGTTCTTCCCGTTCCTATCCCCATTTTTTTGCGAACATGACTTACCCTAGAGTCGGAAAATCACAGTTTATGGTTGGCAAGAAATGGTAGTAAAGGTTGGGGGGGGGGGCGCAGGTAACAACAACCGCTGTCCACATGTCTCCACGTTTACTCGATTTTTTCATTACTTCGTGCTACTATTGGTGTCCGTTCTCTCACCCCCTCGCCCGTTTTTTGCACTATCTATGATGAGCAAGTCTGCGGCGTATGCTACGCCGCGGGTCTTATCTTGCACATACTATTATCCTTATTGAACTTTTCTGCGTGCCATTCAGCAATCGCGAAGCCTTGAAGGAAATTCCCATCAACTGTACAAATATTTGAACTTTTTGTTGTTGTTGAACTATCCAACGGGTTATCCAATGATCATCCCTCCACCCGCCAATCCATCAATCCATTTAAGCAGTCTGTCACCAAGTCCCGTCAACCATTACCAACCTGGCATATCACCGTCAGACTTCTGGGACTTCGGCGGGAAAACTAAGAGCGTAAGGCAGACGTCTCGTGTTGGTCTCCAAGTAGGGACCACCCCGTGCACTCCAGGTCGTGGGGAGGGGGGACTCGAGTTACATCCCCTGGGCAGCCGCGCCTCCGAGTGTTTGCAGCACTTGCACTAAATCACGTGACAAATGACCTCTCGCTTCCAGAGTACTGTCCATTTCTGATCTTCCGATCTGCCAGAACTGCCCCGTTGAGTCGTCGTCTGCGAGATGTGGGGCCATTTTTTTTTTGGTGTGTGTGTAGAAGGTTTAGTCGAACGGAGTGATCTCCCTTGCGAGGTATGGTTAGCCACTTCAATGGCGTCTGCCATTGGTGCTAAGTACAACCAATCAATAACTTTTAAAGAATTTAAACCGTCACGTGACTTTCAAGCCATTGGACTCGAAAAACGTCTTCAAAAAAATTACGATGTTATTTTTTGTGTGAGTTAAATAACAACTTTAAAAAAATCATTTAAAGATGTTTCAGTTGGTTTTTTTGTGTGGTATGGATTTGATGGTCTCCTTAGATGCCAGAATTCACCGTTTGACAGGAGTGATGAAGATGTAGCCGGTACAAGGGGAGGGGTGAGAGTTGGGGAGGAGGTGGCTGGGAATAAATTCCAGACCAATGCCACTTCCGTTGATGACTTGAACATTTTTATACCTTTTTTTTTTAATAATATACTTTTTCATTTTAAAAAATGAAGGTTTGAGCCAATGGTGAAATTTAAAAAACAATCAAAATGATGACGTCATAGCCTGGACAGCTCTTTAAAAAAATATATTGACAGCTCTACTGCACATACACACATCTCTGTCAATCCACACACTTACAAATCATCTCTGTCAATTTACACACATCCCACACATCACTGTCAATCTAAACACTTCTCACACAAGTATCCCAACCAACACCGTTTTATTTCTATGTATGTCAGTAATACCTCTGCACTGCTCGCTGATGAGTTTTAGTTACTGATAGTCTAACACCGCAAGACAATTCAGCGACTGTGATTTTTAGGGCGCTGTATCATTGAAATGTGAAAGGTTCTCGTGTTGTATTGTGCGCTAGTTACGTTTAGGGGTTGGGGGTGGGGTCGAGCTTTCAAGCTTAGTTTAAAATTATTTTGGGGATAATTTGATACAGATCATTTTATGACAATTTATTAAAGATAAATTTTATCATTTTGAAAGGAATTTTAAAAATATTTATAACTGCATTTTACAAAATAATCTAACAGATATAACAATCGACCACTTTTATAAAACTCAAATTTTGATTAAAAGACATCAATATTCTTGGGCGAGTCCAATGATTCCATGCAACCTTGTTAACAAGGGGACGTAACATCAAAACGCCTGCAAGGACTTTGTGGTGCCACTGTGCTGTGGTCAACAAACTCATTAAGCCCTTGTGACGACATGCCGCCCGCTGGTGATCAGTGCAAGTCAACATCAACGTCATTTGTGTGTGTGTGTGTGTGTGTGTGTGTGTGTGGTGTTTATGTGTGTGTGGCTGGGAGGGGGAGGGGTAGATTATGATGTTTCTTGGTCAGTAGGAAAAATATTCGTTTAAAAAAAGTGCCCTTAGTTATTTTTTTTGGACGGCCACAGTGGTTTGTTGGACGGCCACAGTAGTTTGTTAGACGGCTACAGTGGTTTTTTGGACGGCCAGTGGTTTGTTGGACGGCCACAGTGGTTTGTTGGACGGCCAGTGGTTTGTTGGACGGCCACAGTGGTTTGTTGGACGGCCAGTGGTTTGTTGGACGGCCACAGGGGTTTGTTGGATGCGTTGTGTTGTGTGAAGATTGGTGTTGTGTTAGGCGTTGCGTTCTGTTAAGATTGGTGCTGTGTTAGGCGTTGTGTTAAGAATGGTGCTGTGTTAGGCGTTGTGTTAAGATTGGTGCTGTGTTCGGCGTTGTGTTAAGATTGGTGCCGTGCTAGGCGTTGTGTTGTGTTAAGATTGGTGTAGTGTTAGGTGCTGTGCTCTCTTAGGCGTTGTATTAAGTGTGTTGTGTTCGGCTAAGTGTAGTATATTTTTCGTCGTTGTTTTTTGTTAGGTCTTGTGTTTTGTCAACCGTGGAATCTCATGGCCGACCATTCTTGATTTTCCCAAAGAGATATATTTAGCTGGGGAACGGATCCATGACACCAAGCGTCAGTATTTAAAAATTCTAATTTGTATACCTTTAGTGTGGAATAGTATGAATAGTGCGGTACAGTGGCGTCACTAGGGGGGAGCGGTGGGGCGGGCCGCCCCGGGTGACATCATCACAAGGGTAGACACCATCATGTAAAATTCTGTATGTTCCCATTATTCGGCACTGGAAGACTCGGAGGAGTTCTATTGGGTGAGTCGTGAGGGGGTGACACCATGAGCCACCGCCCCGGGTGACACCAACCCTAGTGACGCCTCTGGTGGAATATATTATGAATAGTGCGGTATAGTATGAATATTGCGGTGTAGAATAATCATAAAACATAGAAGTTTTATCGCTTGAGTTATAAGGAAAATTAGATAGATTCTATAAATAATTTCTTTAACAAAAAATTGGACAAATTATAATTTCAAAAGTGTTTCAAATTTATTTATTTATTTTGTTGTTGTTGTTGTTTTTTTTGAGTTTGCTTTTAATCACAATCTTGGTATTGTCAGCGTGTTTAGATCTCATTGCTACAATCACAATCCTGATACTGTCAGCTTTATTTTATTTTCTTCAGTCATAATCCTAGTACTGTCACACTTACAATCAATCCGTCCACTTAGTGATGCTAACTTGTTTAGATCTCATTGCTACAATCATAATCCCAGTAATGTCACAATCACAATCGATCCCGTTTAGCTTGTAATGTTAACTTGTTAAGATATCATTGCTACAATCACAATCCCAGTACTGTCACAATCACAATCGATCCCGTTTAGCTTGAGATGGGGTGACCTCTACGTGGTTCGACAGACGAGTAAGGTCGTGGTGTACAATGCGACCTGAAACCGACAAACCCCAGGCTTGGATAGCCGAAGGCCGATGTTAGGTGCTAGGTGCTAGTCATATATGATTACAGTCGCTGTACGGATCTAAGGCAAAGCATCTAGATGCAATGCCGATGATGAAAACCAAAGTACCCGTTGAGGGTCGGGTTAGTCCGAAGCGACCGTTTCGTCCCCCTCAATTAACTAGCAACGCTGTTGAGCGGTGCCGGTTTAGGGCCAGGAGCGCCAGTACGGAATAGCAAAAGGTACCGCTAGGAAACGCTTTTGGTCGCCAGCTCTGAGGAAACCTTCCGGTGGGGTTTAAACCCTAGTTAGGTCAGTGATGATCCCCACGCTTTGCGGCGATCTAAACTATATAGACTCGTAAGCTTTGCCGTGGTGGCGCCAAAGTGATACTATGTTGATAGCGAGTCACAGTAGGGAAATTCCACACCTCCCTCGGGAGGCACACTTTAGTGGGAGGCGTTTTCGGCCCAGTGCCCTGGACGCCCAGGCGGCCGCTTGTAGCAGCGACCGCTCCGGGGGGGCTTCTCAATCTTTACGTCCCTTAGGGGGGCAGAGGGTTGAGGGGGTTTTCCGGGAAGCCCCATGAAGAGCGCAGGCTCGGGACTGCTGATTTTCTTCCACATGTAGGATTTTCAGCTTGTAATGTTAACTTGTTAAGATATCATTGCTACAATCACAATCCCAGTACTGTCACAATCACAATCGATCCCGTTTAGCTTGTAATGTTAACTTGTTTAGATCTCATTGCTACAATCACAATCCCAGTACTGTCACAATCACAATCGCTCCCGTTTAGCTTGTAATGTTAACTTGTTAAGATCTCATTGCTACAATCACAATCCCAGTACTGTCACAATCACAATCGATCCCGTTTAGCTTGTAATGTTAACTTGTTAAGATATCATTGCTACAATCACAATCCTTTGCACGGAGAACGCCAGCAGTCTGGTTAACAGCGGTAGGTGGCCACATTTCTCCAAATACTTCCATCCCCCACAATTCCGCGGTGTTTAATCTTGTGATCACGTCACTTCCCCTTTGACGTCACCGAATGTACGCCCACCAAACGTTCAAAATCAAACCCAGCAGTGCGCAGGGTCTCATCTGTTTTAAATCCGCATCCCACGTGTCTTCACCTGTCTTAAATCAGCCAACCATGTGTCTTTATATATGTCTTAATATATTTATATCCGCCAAAAACGAATAGCACAACAGAAGTTTGTTCAAAACAATAAAACTGACAATAATGGTATGCCATAAATCAGAAATGATCAGTTTGCATATAACCTAAGTTCGGTTTATTTTACACTTTTTTCTTTTATTACATACATATATGCACTGTTGACAGAAGGAGATTCAGTCAGTTGTTGGGAAATGGCGCGTCACATTATTTTGCGTGTGGTAAATTGTTGAACAAATGTTCGGTCCAACAGTTTGCATTTAAATATTTGGCCAGTTGGTAATTAAGTTTTTCAATAATAATAAGGTCTTAAGTTTAGTTTCAAAATATGAAAGAGTTGTTGAGAGAGAAGTGGAGAGAAACTGGGAGACTGAATTAGAGAGAGAGAGAGAGAGAGAGAGAGAGAGAGAGAATTAGAGACAGATAGAGAATTAGAGAGAGAGAATTAGATAGATAGATAGATAGATAGATAGATAGATAGATAGATAGATAGATAGATAGATAGATAGATAGATAGATAGATAGATAGATAGATAGATAGATAGATAGATAGATAGATAGATAGACAGTGGTCAAACTTTTGTGACCAGGTCTGATGCACTAGCCACTCTGCTTGGACCTCAAACTTTGTTCGTTGGACCGTGTTAAGGTGATCAGCCGTAAAATTTACAGAACAAATGATTGCACCAAACGGCTGTGCCACAAACTGTTAATTGTTTATGTCGGGGTGGGGGACACTGAGTTATCTTTCCCCGTCTTTAAGTGTGGTTAAAGTGTGTGTTTGTGTGGGGGTGTGTGGGTGTGTCTGGGTGGGTAACATTGAGTTATCTTCCCCCGTCTTTAAGTGTGGTGAAAGTGTGTGTGTGTGTGTGTGGGGGTGTTGCTCACAAAACTATCACCTGGTGGTGTGACCAATGTCTCGGGGTGTGTGTGTGGGGGGGGGGGGGGGGGGGGGGGGGAAGCGACAGTTAATGATTTGAAAAAAAAATTAAATTTAAATCTAAATCTGCTTGTAGTTTCATTGAAGGGTATTTTTTCCCTTCTTTGTTCTTTTCCAGAATACTAAAATTAAGTAAAAGAAATAACAACTCCAATATCGATCAAATGAATGCGCCAAAGCACCCGAAAAAGCTTCTGGAAAAACAAAAAGAAATTACCTCTATAAAACAATGTAGGAAATCGCTGAGAAGAATTAGAATTACTCTCAAAATGTGAATATTTCTCTATCAGAGATACGTACTCGGGTTATGGAAATTCACAAGGGGAATTAATCTGAAATAGATGTCGCATTTATCTTCTCTGTACCTGCAATAAACTCTACCACCCCCACCCCAATATATTGCCCATAAAAAATGTTTGTCGTCACCAGTAACAGTGCCAGGGGCACAGCCATGATAACTGCATCCTTATTGTCCTCCCTCCCTCCCCCACCCACACCACTAACAACCCAACTATACAGTTTGGTTCTGGTGTTTACGTATATATCTAGTATAGAAACGTACACAAGAACACACACATGTACACGCGTACACAAAAACACACAAATGTACACGCGTACACAAGAACACACACATGTACACGCGTACACAAGAACACACATTACATTCCCGATCGGTGCTCATTATAGCAAACATTTTTTACGAGACATAACAAAAATTTTGTATTTTTAGATTGTCTTGCGCTGCGTATTATAAGGAACATTATTTTAGTTATGTCTCGAATATAAAGGATTTATAGTCCAAAATTTATTGTTTTTTTTTAAATTGCTTGTTTCCTTGCCGAAGAAACTTTAGATAGATTTTTAACCCACTTCCTCGTAAGCTAGCGAGCTGAAATTTACCAGGCAGACTTGTCCCGATGCTGCAACTTGTGTATCAAAATTTCAGATTGATCGAATGTACTTTAATTAAATTATTGAATTTTTAGATTATTTCATCTATCTCTATGTATTATGTTAATATTTGAGATAGAGTGTCGCGATGCGCATTATATTTGAACGGCCTTTGTTTTTAATACCTTCATGTTGCGCAGGGAGGTGCGTATTATATTGACGATGCTTTTTCAAATATATTCCCGATCTGTAATTGTAAATGCTATTAATCGCTAATCTGTCTGGAGGTGCGCACTTTGTTAAACATGTTTTTATAAACCTTTCCCCGTGATCAAATCGAGCTGTAATCTTGCAGGCAGACTGTAGTACTTGTTTTACTTATATGAGACTTAACTAGAATTTCGGATTTTAGGATTGACGTGTAAGGCGTATTATAATGAACATACTTTAAATTTATGTCTCGTTTATTAATATAAAGGATTTATAGTCACCAAATTTGTGTTTTACGTTTTTTTGTTAAAAATATTTTTTTGATTTAGCTTGCAGTTTGGTTAAAAAAAAACATGGCAAGATATCACAGAATTCAGCAAGTTTTTTTGTTCAGGGAGGGAACTCTCTAATTTAGTTTTTAGATTAACTCGCTCCATATAACTGACTTTTCAGTAAGTAGGACTGACACATGTAAAGATGGTATGTATGTTTAAAGATGTTTTCTTTGTTTAACAATGACAAGCGTCCGTAATTATTACAAGTAACACCACAAGAGAACGGGTCACTAAAATCGAAAAAATTGAACAAGTTTATCCAATAAAATAAATCATACGAAGGGAAATGTGCAAAGAAATGAGGATTCCAAATAAATATAGGGAAATGATGATTACAGTCCGGGGCGCGATAAATTTCCTCCCTTTAAAATCAGTATTTGGATGAGACGCCCCCGCCCCCCATACTCCCCTGAGGCAGAACCCTCCCACCACCCCCAACTAACCGCAGCCACTCCCAGATAGTGATAACTTTAAAAAAAATAAATGAAGTCATGCATCGCTTTGTGTTATATTGAGGCAATCATGACGTCATTCTGTTGGAGTTCTTATCACGTGATACTCATCGGAAAATACCTTTTGTTTGAAGGTTTTCATCTGAGATCTTATTTATTGATGAATCGACTGCTGTCAGTGATGTCGCTGACGTAGGAGGTAAATGACGTCATTGGTAGAGTAGATGGGTGGGAAGGGGAGGGAACCAAGTTTAACGTAACAAACAGCTTGTCTTTTCTATACATCAATGGAAACAATAAACTGACGCAGGCAATAAGGAAGCTCTTTATAAAGCTCAAACAGGCGTTTAATTTAAACACACTTTGAATCTTCTGTCCTCCATAGTGAGGGAGTGGGTGGAGGAGAGAGAGAGAGAGAGAGGGGGGTAGCGGGTGGGGGGCGTTGACTTGTCCCTTAAAGTGGTGGCATTCGACGACTTGTTTCTCCGACATTTCCTTGTGAACTGCGCCTCCTCCTGTCGGCCAACACTTCCGGTGAGATTTATGAACGACTCGCGACTCGTGTGGAACCGCGGCCTCATGACCGCCTCGATGGTTGCTACTCACGACAATTTGGGGGGGGGGGTTGGAGGTGGTGGTGGTCTAGGCGGAGGAAAGAGGCAGCGCCCCATGAAAGTCATGAGCATGGGGCTAGGACATAACATTAACAAACGTCCGTTGAGGTAAGACCTCACAGAATACCCGGATATTTCTATTATTAGATATCTGCCATTAAACGACAAGCGCAACTATTATCCCTTATCTTATATCTTATATCTCAAAACGCTTTATGCAGACAAAATATTCTTCTTAAGTTGGTTTCAATTATGTTTACAGCAATGAACACTCCCTCCTTATCGTATATAATGTATATGTATGTATGTAGTATGTATGTATGTATGTATGTAGTATGTATGTATGTGTGTACGTATGTATGTATGTGTGTATGTATGTATGGCATCCGTCCGATGTCGTTGTCTCCTGTTCCACATCGGGCTACCAAAACATCGGGCTACCAAAACATCGGGCTACCAAAACATCGGGCTACCAAAACATCGGGCTACCAAAACATCGGGCTGCCAAAACACTGGGCTACCAAAACCGATGTCGGTGTCTCCTATTCCTCTTCCCCCCTCTCTGTCTCCTGTCTCATCTTATCTAAGTTATACAGACGCTCCTTCCATGTAGAAGATAATTGCGTCCACAGACCATGATAGATGATCTGTTTCAAGTGATGCATGCGGTCACAGGCCACGCTATGAGGGTTCCACGCATTACCCAGCCGCCTAACTATTGTTAGTTAGGTACCCATTCGGAGCTGGGTGACTCAGGTACTCCTTACGAACATGGATTCGAACCCGTGACAATCGATACGCCAGTCGAGCGCGCTTGCCACTCGACCACCGTGTCCGTTTCACTCCTGAGGGTGGCTTCCGTAGCTTGAGTGCCATCACGCCCCTTTGACCGCCAGAGGGTTCTCTCATCAGCAGTGTCCTCACACGTTTTGTGCTCGATCCGCGCCAATGACATGTCTTGTTTGCAGACGTCCCTAGCCACTCACCATATGCCAGCTCACCGTAAAGCAGGGCTCTTGGAATGGTATCCGAGCCGATCCTGTGGACATGACCCAAACACTGCAGTTGTTGCTCACTCAAGATTGAGTGAATACTTAACGTTTTGCTCCTCCTGAGAAATTCCACATTTGGGATTTCATACTGCCTCTTGATATTATACATAAATTGATGTAGTACAATGATAAGATATGAAAAAGATTCATTTGGAAATCACATCAAGTTACCAACATAACATATTCCTATATGTGAATGTTAACACATTTTTGAGTAAAAGGAACATACATATCTGTCATACAGTGGTGTAGCTAGGGTACCTGTTGACAGGCCTAGTAGGGATACGGTATTAATATGGATAATAAGTGGAAATTAAGATAGGTGGGGCCCATGAAAACGCGGGGCTAACTGCGACCAGCCCTGGATGTACCTACACTACAACAAGAGGCATAATGTTTAAATAAAAGGTAGAGGGGGGAAATGCCCCCTTGATCTATTAAAATAAATTCAACAGTAAATATTGGACAGTTCTTTACCCAACATTATAATTTTGCTTTTAATGTTTTAAAATAATTGCTATCAGTGTACATAGTTGTGAAAGGAGCTTCTCCAAACTGAATTTGAAAAAAAAATTAAATTCAATCCACAATAAGTGATTTAAGACTACAAAATCTTGCAACATTGTCCATATGCAAGATATTACAAATAATTTCAATTTTGATTACATAATAAACGATTTTTCTACTATGAAAGTTAGGTAAATAAGTAATTGTATAAATAATAAAAAATATGTTGACCTACAATTTCTTTTTTATAAAAAAAAAATCATATAATTATAAATTAAAAATAAAAGCATATTAATTGTTATTGGTTTTTGGGGTGTAAATCTGGAATATCTTTTGTCTCATTTGTGGGTTAAGTTTAAATTTTTTTTGGTGGACTTTTAGATAATAATATGTTTCTCTAAATTAAGACTGCACCCTAATATCGTAACATGCGCGAAACCCCGTAAAGTGTCGTTTAATAAAGTGTCGATAATCATATATTTAAGTGGAACTTTTATTTAAAGTTGCGCGTTTTGAATGACGTCAAATGAGTGACCCCCCCGTGCGTGACGTCATTTATGGGCGGCCCCTAAAAGGGCGGCAAATTGGAGACCGCCCCGGGCGGCAAAAGCTCTAGCTACGCCACTGCTGTCATAATTTTATTATTGTGTTAAATATTTGGAGAAAAAAAAGCACAAATAGATCTAATTGGTAATTTTAAAAATAAAAAAATATTAACTTGAAAGTTACATTGTTAACATCGCTAGAAAGCTCTCGAAAGATTTCTAACAGGAAGTGAATGATGATTTGTTTCGTAGAGCGCCCACTTTTCGGCTGCCATCTTTTGACGACGTATGACTTCCTATTTCCGGGACAAAAACAGTTCAACGATTGGTTTAAACAATTGATGTGGGTGTGAGAATAGGCCAGAGTTACAGACAGAGTTTGGTGTGAGAATAGGCCAGAGTTATAGGGAGAAGAAAATTTTGGAGTGAGAATAGGCCAGAATGACAGAAAAATTAATAAAGATATCTCAGCCATTTAAGTTTTTAATAAAGAATTTTTAAATATTGTACTGTGTGTGTGTATTACATTGATTTTATAAGTTTTACTTTACTTGTAAAACAAGAAGATCACTACTTGCCTGCGCGGCAGTCTAATAACACTTTGAGTCAAGAGGACTTTGCGGGATGTAAGTCAGCGGAATAAAAAGTTTGTAATATTTTTGGACATAAATATCTTCATACATATTAGACTTTCGGCTGATGAGCGACATCGGGTGATCAAGACACACGTCTACTCCATTATCGGGCCGCCCAAAACATCGGGATACCAAAACATCGGGCAACCAAAACATCGGGATACCCAAACATCGGGCTACCAAAACACAGAGCTACCAAAACACAGAGCTACCAAAACACAGAGCTACCAAACATCGGGCTACTAAAACATCGGGCTACCAAAACATCGGGCCACCAAAACATCGGGATACCCAAACATCGGGCTACCAAAACATCGGGATACCCAAACATCGGGCTACTAAAACATCGGGATGCTAAAACATCGGGCTACTAAAACATCGGGATACTAAAACATCGGGCTACTAAAACATCGGGCTACTAAAACATCGGCCTACTAAAACATAGGGATACCCAAACATCGGGCTACCCAAACATCGGGCTACTAAAACATCGGGCTACTAAAACATCGGGGTACCAAAACATCGGGATACCCAAACATCGGGCTACCAAAACACAGAGCTACCAAAACACAGAGCTACCAAAACACAGAGCTACCAAACATCGGGCTACTAAAACATCGGGCTACCAAAACATCGGGCTACCAAAACATCGGGATACCCAAACATCGGGCTACCAAAACATCGGGATACCCAAACATCGGGATACCCAAACATCGGGCTACCAAAACATCGGGGTACCCAAACATCGGGCTACCAAAACACAGAGCTACCAAAACATCAGGCTAACAAAACACCGGTCTACCAAAACATCGGGCTAACCAAACACAGGGCAACAAAAACACCGGGCTAACCAAACACAGAGCTACCGAAACATCAGACTACCCAAACATCTGGCTACCAAAACCTCGGGCTACCACGCATTCCGAGCTTCTTGTGAGATGTTTCCAAGGTCTGTTTCCTAACCACGTTTTTATTAACTTGCTTTCATTCCTGTCTGTCCGCTAAATTCCAAATTTTCCAACGTAAAATTTAATTTACCACTATATAGCATAAGTATCTGTCTGCTGTTGTTGACATTCACGTGCCAACTGAGTTCACCCCGTGACCAATCTCCGTGGTACGAAAACGTTGGGTGGGCGTTTATGAAGTGTTTGGTATACAAATAAATAGAGGTAAATAATATTTTTAAAAACCACGTTTTTATAAGTGGACTAACAAGAGGAAAATAAACAGAGGTAAAGAAAGATTTTTTTAAAAAAGTTTGTATAAAGGGACAAAAAAGAAGAAAACAAATTAAAACGTTTAAGTTAAAGTAGGTTAACTTGATTTAATATGACTCAAAACGTGGGGCGGGTGCTATAAAATCCCGTTCTAATTTAGAAATACAAGTCAAAAATAGGTGCTTGCTAAAAGAATTAAAGATTTATTATTTAGAAGGCTAAAGAGCGATCTATAAGGGAGAGAATGAGTGAGCTGCTTATGTAAAATCTCATAAGCCTACGCCCCGTGCTTGTAGTCGTATCAAATCAAATTACTGGAACTTATAATTTTTAAATTGATTTCTTCTTTTTAGTACACTTATAAAAACGTGTTTTAAAAAATATTTCTATTTATTACCTGCCAATATTTCCATGGACTGAATATTTGAGTTGATGGCTTCACTAAATTAAGAGGATTCCACTGATTCCAACGACAGGCTTTTATTTCCCCACGATTAGCACGTAGAAAATCTTGTTTCGATTCTCTGTTGCTCTTTTTATCTTGACATTTCAAAAACACTCCTGGAGTTAATACAGAATCTATATATATAATTCTCATCATGGTTCAATCATGCCGGGCACCAAGGTGTCTAACCCCACTGACCATCTATATATATATAATTCTCATCATGGTTCAATAATGCCGGACACCAAGTGTCTAACCCCACTGACCAATCAGCTGGAAGAAAGGTTAGTGCAAAGGGTGGGGGGGGGGGGTCATAGAGACCAACAATGCGTTTAATTTGGTTCAATTACTTTGTTCTTTCAAGCATGTATTTCGTAGTGTTGTGGTTATTACATTCGCCTAGCACGCGGAAGGTGGTAGGTTCAAGCCCCAGCTGAGACATTACTTCTTTAATTTTTAAAAATGTTTGTGTTCGTGCCCGTTCATTTCCGACTTTCTGTTCGAACATGACTTCGCAACACGGCAAAACCACCCCATTTGGACAGCTGTGTTTTTCAGGAAGTCTTCACACGTCACCAAATTACTAGCAGCGTATGCTACGACGTGGGTCGGCTAGTTCCTTATAACCTGAGTGATGAGAGGCTATGGTCTCTTGGCGGATAAATTGCACCCAAAGCCATACTATATTTTAAATTCTGCATCCCCACCCATTAAAAAAAAAAAGGCTGAAGAAAAAATATCCTGATGGAAATAAAACCTAAAAAAAATAATAATAACTTCATGAACAAATATTTAACTTCAGGGATTTTACCTCCCGAGATAAGAGATGCAGATGAAAGGGAAACAACTCGTAATGGGAAGT
This sequence comes from Radix auricularia, assembly GCA_002072015.1. Taxonomy (NCBI): domain Eukaryota; kingdom Metazoa; phylum Mollusca; class Gastropoda; family Lymnaeidae; genus Radix; species Radix auricularia. Next base: position 65,058 of record MUZC01001392.1, read on the forward strand.
CAGCGCTGTTTGTAAATGAATCTTTCAACAGCCAAACAGTCTGAGGATTTCTTACCACTGGGCACGTAGGGAGGGGGTGGGGGTGGTCATTATTTGTACACGTCTTATTACAGCCGTGTACACGGGTCCAATGGGGGTGGGGGGATGGGGTGGTGTCAGATTGTTTACTCTATACGCATGTATGTAGATTTCTATTAGCCGTCAGTCATCACGTGATTTCCATGTCCAACGGATTTCTTTTTAATTAAATAATATTACATTGAAATAGTTCAAAGAAATTTTTCCGAGCAAAACTCTGTGAAAAAATATTTACATTACTGGAGCTTCGATTGTGTTCAAAGTTTCATTTCATTCGTTAGAACCCCCCCCCCCCCCCCC
>MUZC01001392.1:65520-75714 GCA_002072015.1 Radix auricularia
TGATGGATAATTGTTCTGTTTGTTGGTGGTAGTGGCAATCTCATGATGGATAATTGTTCTGTTTGTTGGTGGTAGTGGCAATCTCATGATGGATAATTGTTCTGTTTGTTGGTGGTAGTGGCAATCTCATGATGGATAATTGTTCTGTTTGTTGGTGGTAGTGGCAATCTCATGATGGATCAAACTGCTGTTTTCATCTTTGATTCAACCAGTCTTTATGATATGCTGTTTTCATCTTTGATTCAACCAGTCTTTATGATATGCTGTTTTCATCTTTGATTCAATCAGTCTTTATGCTGTTTTTATCTTTGATTCAATCAGTCTTTATGATATGCTGTTTTCATCTTTGATTCAATCAGTCTTTATGCTGTTTTTATCTTTGATTCAATCAGTCTTTTTATGCTTTCAAAAAATCTTTGATTCAATAATTTTTATGCTGTTTTCATCTTTGATTCAATCAGTCTTTTATGCTGTTTTTATCTTTTATCTTTATGCTGTTTTTCATCTTTGATTTAATAATTCTTTATGCTGTTTTCATCTTTGAGTCACACCATCTATCTTGGTCAGACTGTTGTAGCAATGATCTTTACAATGTATTGGTCAGACTGCTGAAGCAATGATCTTTGTATAGTCTTGGACAGACGGTTGTAGCAATGATCTTTGTATAGTCTTGGACAGACTGTTTTATCAATTATCTTTGTAGTGTCTTTTATAGACGCCCGTCAAATCTGTAGGACAGATTGTCTTTGAAGTTTTAATGATTTAGGTTGCCATGACAGGATGAATAACTCCATTTATTTCCGAGTGTTGACAGAAGGGATTATATCCCTTATGAGTTAGACATAGAGCAGGGGTCGGGAGACTTTTTGTCTGAGTGAGCCTTGAACACCACATATTTTGAAAAAGTAATTCTGTGAGAGCCATACATTATATTTAAAATAGGGCTGCGGAAATTACCGATTAATTTCTCGATTAATCGGTAAATTTCATTATCGATTAAAATTATTTTAATCGATAAAATAGTGATTAAAATTAAAGAAATGTTTTAAAATTCTTTTTCCATTTATTAAATAAATAATTAATAATAATGAATAATAACTGTTGTTTTTAAGTACAAACTTCTCCATTTAGAAAGGAGATGTCGAAAGTGTAAACTTTCAAATAACCTGTTTTATAAAGAAGATGATTTAAAAAATCAATTGTTTTTTTATTAATTGACATCATTCGTTAACATTATATTGAACTAATTATTTTTAAATATATCTCCTAACAGTATTATATTTTTAAAATTAAATTAAATACTGAAGTTTTGGGCATTTCAAAAAAATGCTATAAAAGGGCACAAAATGTGAAGGAAAACAACGTAGTGAAAAATTTGGCTAAGAGGTCTTAGAATAAAATTACAACTTTAGAACCACTTGGAATAAAAAGATGATCTTCATGTTTTTGTTAATCATAAAACAATTTCTATATACCTGTATTACTTTAATATTTTAAAATTAATTTGAAATTTTCATCCTAGTGCCTAAACTTTAATACGTTATTTAACAGATGTTTTATTGCTAACTGTGTTTTTAAAAATAACTTTAAAAATATCAATTGCCTGTTTTTATTACTTCCCTTGAAATTTTCAGTTTAATGACGTCATACATCTTTATGTTTAGCTTTAAAAATTATCGATTAATTAATCGGTAATTTTTCAAAAGTTAACGATTAAATTTATTTTAATCGATAACAGCCCTAATTTAAAACTATAAAAATCGGGTAAATTTGTGCATTTTTCGTGTAATTTTAATACTTAAAATTAAAAGTAAAATTATTGTGTCTCTTGATTCTTTTTGATAAGATTGTTTTGATGTTATTTATATGCAATTAATATGTAGATCAAAGTTGTCTGAATAAACGGTTTTTGTTCTTATATATACATATATAATAAATAATCGAAAATTTGTCTGAGAGTCAGATACATCCATCAATAGAGCAAATGAAATGGGATAAAGTCCCAAGAAGTGAAAGGGGGATAAAGTCCCAAGTAGTGAAATGGGATAAAGTCCCAAGTAGTGAAAGGGGATAAAGTCCCAAGTAGTGAAAGGGGGATAAAGTCCCAAGTAGTGAAATGGGATAAAGTCCCAAGTAGTGAAAGGGGATAAAGTCCTAAGTAGTGAAATGGGATAAAGTCCCAAGTAGTGAAATGGGATAAAGTCCCAAGTAGTGAAATGGGATAAAGTCCCAAGTAGTGAAAGGGGGATAAAGTCCCAAGTAGTGAAATGGGATAAAGTCCCAAGTAGTGAAATGGGATAAAGTCCCAAGTAGTGAAAGGGGATAAAGTCCCAAGTAGTGAAAGGGGATAAAGTCCCAAGTAGTGAAAGGGGATAAAGTCCCAAATAGTGAAGTGGGATAAAGTCCCAAGTAGAAAAGGGGATGGTGTATTCACTAGTGAGGTGATGCCCAGCTTGCATGTGGCTGTCGTTGACTAAGCCGCCACTGCCCCAGGGGGTCATCACATGTTGCCTTATGACTTGACCCGTGGTATCAGATGAATGGGTCTGGGACCAACCACTGACTCACCCCACGGTATGTTGTGGACCCATTAGCATAGTTCTGGTGCGCGCTGTCAAAAACCGGCTCATAAACACGGCTGACAATCTCGCCGCCGTTTCTGGACAACGGCCAGTGAGGACCGCGTGAGGTTGTAGGTCAGAGGTCAAGGTGTGGATCACAAGGTTCCTTTTATCTTGAATTCTGTGACTTTCGGAATAAAAGAATATTTCCGGTTTAACCCTTACACAACACAAACATACAATCACAATAGACATTGACCTCAAACTGTTCAGGATCGTCGGTGTCGTAAATGAACGATGAATAAAAGAATTGAACAAAGAAAACAAAACTGAAGTCGCAATATTTTTAAAAAAAATATTCGGCTCATTAGACATCTTTTTAAGCTCTCAAATCTGTCCACCCATTTATTTCACCTTAACACTAGATTCACTACAACATAATCTTTGTCTATCTCTCTTCCCTCTCCCTCCCTCTCTCTCTCTCTCTCCCTCTCTCTCTCTCTCTCTCTCTCTCTCTCTCTCTCTCTCTCTGCCTCTCTACTCCTGTCTCTCCTGTTTGGCACACGAAGATTCCTTCACGCATACACATTATTCCCCACATTTTTTCCCTCACAATTATTTACTCTACACATTTCCTCTAACATTCGTTCGCTCAATAACAATATTGTTTCACCGAACGGAGCTTCTGCTTGGAATTCCGAGGACAATGATGTGTGGGATAATGTAGTTCAAAGTTGTCGAAGACAGTGTGGGATAATGTAGTACAAAGTAGTCGAAAAAAGTGTGGTATGTTGTAGTGTGAACTAATCGAGAGCCTTGAAAAGGGGTCCCCAAACGTTTCTTCCGGAAGGCCGCATTAACTGTCAAACAGCAGTTTGGGGCCGACTACTAACCGTCAACTAGTAAGTTTTGTTGTAAACTACAGGTAATAAATAGTAACTTTATTCGAAGATCAAAAGGTCTCTAGGGGACGGATCAGAGGGTCTTGCGGGTCGCATTTGGCCCGCGGGCCGTAGTTTGGAGACCCATGGCCTAGAACAACAAATCTTAAAAAGACACAAAAACTAAAACTGGGAAAGAAAACCAAGAAAACAACACGCCATTTTGTTGCGCTATTTCACTCCCACACAATTTGTCATCTTTTTCTCTACCCTCTAATTATTCGTAATGACATGCAAATGAGCCAACGCGCATACAGCTCAGCTAACCTTTTGCTAGTCGTGTGAGACGACACGAGACTCACAAAATGGCGGAGGCGTCATATGTTGAAGGTGTTTAATGGAATTCAGTGAGTTGTGTTTGAGTTTAGCAGTCGTAATTCAGTGTTTGTTTATATGTTTTTTTTGGTTTAAAATAGATTTAGTTTTAACTGTGTTTTAAGTGTTTTCTATATTGGAGAGTTCCATAACTTATGCTAGTCGGAGGCGTTGATATTATAGTAACTGATTTGAAACTTTGTTGACGATGTTGATAATAGCCTGACAGTGTTGATACTTGGTTGTGAGTGTTGATACATGGTTGAGATTGTTGATTATTGGTTGAGAGTGTTGATACTTGGTTGAGAGTGTTGATACGTGGTTGAGAGTGTTGATACTTCGTTGAGAGTGTTGATACTTGGTTGAGAGTGTTGATACTTGGTTGAGATTGTTGATACTTGGTTGAGATTGTTGATTATTGGTTGAGAGTGTTGATACTTGGTTGAGAGTGTTGATACGTGGTTGAGAGTCTTGATACTTCGTTGAGAGTGTTGATACTTGGTTGAGAGTGTTGATACTTGGTTGAGATTGTTGATACTTGGTTGAGATTGTTGATTATTGGTTGAGAGTGTTGATACTTGGTTGAGAGTGTTGATACGTGGTTGAGAGTGTTGATACTTAGTTGAGAGTGTTGATACTTGGTTGTGAGTGTTGATACATGGTTGAGATTGTTGATTGTTGGTTGAGAGTGTTGATACTTGGTTGAGAGTGTTAATACTTGGTTGTGAGTGTTGATACTTAGTTGAGAGTGTTGATACTTGGTTGAGAGTGTTAATACTCGGTTGTGAGTGTTGATACTTGGTTGAGAGTGTTGATACTTGGTTGAGAGTGTTGATACTTAGTTGAGAGTGTTGATACTTGGTTGAGAGTGTTGATACTTGGTTGAGAATGTTGATACTTAGTTGAGAGTGTTGATACTTGGTTGAGAGTGTTAATACTTGGTTGTGAGTGTTAATACTTGGTTGAGAGTGTTGATACGTGGTTGAGAGTGTTGATACTTAGTTGAGAGTGTTGATGCTTGGTTGTGAGTGTTGATACATGGTTGAGATTGTTGATTGTTGGTTGAGAGTGTTGATACTTGGTTGAGAGTGTTGATACTTGGTTGTGAGTGTTGATACTTGGTTGAGAGTGTGGATACTTGGTTGAGAGTGTTGATACTTGGTTAGGAGTGTTGATACTTGGTTGAGAGTGTTGATAAATGGTTGAGAGTGTTGATACTTGGTTGAGAGTGTTGATACTTGGTTGAGTGTTGATAATTGGTTGAGAATGTTGATACTTGGTTGAGAGTGTTGATACTTGGTTGAGATTGTTGATACTTGGTTGAGAGTGTTGATACTTGGTTGAGATTGTTGATTGTTGGTTGAGAGTGTTGATACTTGGTTAAGAGTGTTGATACTTGGTTAAGAGTGTTGATACTTGGTTGAGAGTGTTGATACTTTGTTGAGAGTATTGATACTTGATTGAGAGTGTTGATACGTGGTTGAGAGTGTTGATACTTTGTTGAGAGAGTTGATACTTGGTTGAGATTGTTGATTGTTGGTTGAGAGTGTTGATACTTGGTTGAGAGTGTTGATACTTGATTGAGAGTGTTGATACTTGGTTGAGATTGTTGATTGTTGGTTGAGAGTATTGATACTTGGTTGAGAGTGTTGATACTTTGTTGAGAGTGTTGATACTTGGTTGAGAGTGTTGATACTTGGTTGAGAGTGTTGATACTTGGTTGAGATTGTTGATTGTTGGTTGAGAGTGTTGATACTTGGTTGAGTGTTGATACTTGGTTGAGATTGTTGATTGTTGGTTGAGAGTGTTGATACTTGGTTGAGAGTGTTGATACGTGGTTGAGAGTGTTGATACTTTGTTGAGAGAGTTGATACTTGGTTGAGATTGTTGATTGTTGGTTGAGAGTGTTGATACTTGGTTGAGAGTGTTGATACTTGTTTGAGAGTGTTGATAATTGGTTGATAGTGTTGATTGTTGGTTGAGAGTGTTGATACTTGGTTAAGAGTGTTGATACATGGTTGAGAGTGTTGATACTTGGTTGAGAGTGTTGATACTTGGTTGAGAGTGTTGATACTTGGTTGAGATTGTTGATTGTTGGTTGAGAGTGTTGATACTTGGTTGAGAGTGTTGATACTTGTCTGAGAGTGTTGATAATTGGTTGATAGTGTTGATTGTTGGTTGAGAGTGTTGATACTTGGTTGAGAGTGTTGATACTTGTTTGAGAGTGTTGATAATTGGTTGATAGTGTTGATTGTTGGTTGAGAGTGTTGATACTTGGTTGAGATTGTTGATTGTTGGTTGAGAGTGTTGATACTTGGTTGAGAGTGTTGATACTTGTCTGAGAGTGTTGATACATGGTTGAGAGTGTTGATACTTGGTTGAGAGAGTTGATACTTGGTTGTCTATTTTTCTTTGCTCTATTTCAACCTGATAAAAAAAATCAGTCTTGAAATCAGGAACTCAAAGTTTAATACCAATGCTACAAAATATTGCTCCTGCCAAATCTAACTGTGCGGCAAAAAAATGGTTGCCCTAAATGTTGAATCATCGCCTATAGTTTTATAACTAGGCCTGCGGAAATTAACGATTAATTTCTCGATGTAAAGGTGAAACATTTTATCGATTAAAACTATTGTTATCGATAAAATTGCGATTAAAAATTAAAGAAAATGTTTTTAAAAAATTGTATCGATTTATTAATAGATAATTAATTATTAATAATTTATAATAGTTTGTTTTTTTTAATGTAAAAACTTATCCACTTAAGAAAAGTTTTTAAAGTGTAAACTTTAAAATAAGCTGTTTTTATAAGGAAAATGATATTTAAAAACGTAAACATTGTTTTTACTTAATTAACAATAACAAAATTTAAATTCATTGTTTTTGTTACTTCCCTTGAAATTTTCAGTTTAATGACGTCATACATCTTATTTTTAGCTTATATCAAAGTTATCGATTAATTATTCGGTAATTTTTCAAAAGTTAACGATTAAATTTAAATTAATGGATAAAAGTCCTAGTTATAACCATTCTACATATTAGCATCTTACCAACCTTTTTAGAGTCGCGGTGATAGAACAAAATGTCCACGTCATTTCACGGACGAGACCTCTCGTCTGTCACATGTTTACTACTCAATTACGTCATCGCCGCGTCAGCTTCCTCCCCCACTCACCCCACCCCTCCCCCTTCAATCTGACAGATTTAATTAGCATCTCCCCATTACCCGGACCAAGTTCGACAACTCAAACCGCGTCCAAGTTCAGATAACTCTATCAAGCCAAAAGAATGGCAACTCTCGCTGTCATTAACTTGAACGGGTTTTAAAAAAAAAAATAATTAAACAAAAATTAATAATGATCTGCCCAGCACACAAAAATCTCCTCAGCTACTATCTGATAACATTGTACCGCAGTGAAACTAGTCGTTAACTAAACCCGTGCATGGCTAACAAATACCTATTGTTGTTTTTCTACCTGAAAATGAAGTTTGACCAAACTATCTTCAATAACAATATGATTAGAAGAAAATGAAGTTTCTACGTGTGTGTTTTCAAAGGAAAATCAACAATTTTTTGGTGAAAATGGAAAAAAAAGAGTTAGGGAGGAGGAGGATGTGTAAAGAGAGTAAAGAAAGTTAAATAAAGGGAGGTAATGATGTAAATGTACGGAAGTCACTAACTACTGGCCAGCTTTTTGTTGATGGGTTTTCCCCCCTTTGTGATCAGCCATTTCATGAATGAAATGAAAATGTTTACATTGTCCTGGAGTTAAACTTTAGATCAGGGCCCCGAACGGGAAGGGAGGGGAGGGTATTAATGATGCTGTTGCGTTAAGGGTTATCTGCCCCATGCCTGAAACATGCCCGGATAAGGAGAAAGGTAACTGATGAAAACTGAAAAGTTTTATTTTTGTTTCCCATTTGCAGTGTCTCTAAATATTTATTGGACATAAAGCGTCAATATGTCAGTCTAGTGAGTCTACTAGTTACTAGTTATATTTCATCTTACTACCATCCATGACATATTTCATCTTACTACCATCCCATGACATATTTCATCTTACTACCATCCATGACATATTTCATCTTACTACCATCCATGACATATTTCATCTTACTACCATCCCATGACATATTTAATCTTACTACCATCCCATGACATATTTCATCTTACTACCATCCATGACATATTTCATCTTACTACCATCCATGACATATTTCATCTTACTACCATCCCATGACATATTTCATCTTACTACCATCCATGACATATTTCATCTTACTACCATCCATGACATATTTCATCTTACTACCATCCATGACATATTTCATCTTACTACCATTCATGACATATTTCATCTTACTACCATTCATGACATATTTCATCTTACTACCATCCATGACATATTTCATCTTACTACCATCCCATGACATATTTCATCTTACTACCATCCATGACATATTTCATCTTACTACCATCCATGACATATTTCACCATACTACCATCCATGACATATTTCATCTTTCTACCTTTCATGACATATTTCACCACACTACCATCCCATGACATATTTCACCACACTAACATCCCATGACATATTTCACCACACTACCATCCCATGACATATTTCACCAGACTACCATCCCATGACATATTTCACCAGACTACCATCCCATGACATATTTCACCACACTACCACCCATGACATATTTCACCACACTACCATCCCATGACATATTTCACCAGACTACCATCCCATGACATATTTCACCACACTACCATCCATGACATATTTCACCACACTACCATCCATGACATATTTCACCAGACTACCATCCCATGACATATTTCACCAGTCTACATCCTATCTCTCATTACACGAATCCTTTATTGTACCAGTATTCATGTATCATCCTAAATAATAAAAGGCTAGTTTCTGTCCGGTCATCGATAGCGATTGGTCCTTCAAACTTCTTAAGTCTCCCACACCCAATAGAAAAATTACATCTTTTTTTTTTTAGGCCGACGTTCAAGGCGAGGTATTTTTTGTGCAGTAATGTTTTCAAGGAATTTATTTTGAGATGCACGATTTCAAAAATATTTTATTTGTCAAACTACGGTGCGCACATTTTCGTGTACGCATATTAAATTGAGCTCTGGATTTTTTACGGGTACTTCCTTCATTTTTTACATACGTAAAAATATTTAATTACAATTGTCACACGATGCAAAGTTTGTTTTTTTTTTAAACGTTTGAGTGGAGTTGTAAATTTGGTAAAATTCTGTTGTGGTACATATTTCGTCATTAATTAAAAATTCTAATTCTAATTCTGTAGAGTGTGAATTAAACCTGGAAAGTGATGGCCCGAGTCAAGTATTTCTAATATAGAGATTATAATTATAAACAATCATATATCGATATTTTCGCCACTATCCGGATTCGGCTAATTCTTATCCTAGATACGAATAGTATCCGGATATCAGGGAATGAAAAAAAAATGGGGGGGGGGTGTAATAGTTTACGTCGCTGTGACTTACGTAACATCGCTTACCGATACTTTAACTTTAAAAAAACAAAAAAACAACAACGTTCAATTATTTTTGTTATTACAGTGAAAATGTTTGAATGACTGAAATAATAGCTGAGTTGCTTGTGGATGGATGTGGAGGGAGGAGTGAGGTGGGTTAGATTTTAACAATAAATAGGATTGTCTTAGCGAGTAACTCGATGTTGTCGGTGTAATTCAAAGTCAAGTTAGCGTTCTGTCATTGATTCATTTGGAAGAACCGAAATCTTTTTTTTTTTTGTTTAACTTTTTCGTTGTTTCATGTTCAGGAAAAAAAGATGTATCAGAATACATTGCAATTTGTCAGGACCGTATTTTATTTCCGTTGGCAGATACTTCTTCGTAAAAAAAAAAAAATTTGACGGCATATATTTCGGACGAATAGTTTTAATTTCAACATCTTGTTCGCCAGCTGCGATGTGAACATAGAAGAGCCACAGTTGGGCCACAGTTGGGCCACAGTTGGGCCACAGTTGGGCCACAGCTGGGCCACAGTTGGGCCACAGTTGGGCCACATTTGGGCCACAATTGGTAGCGCCATTGTAGCCACATGTTCACTGGTATCGGGTGCAATCTTGTACTACATGGTTAATTTCTCGGCAACTGGTACCAGTAGACAGGCTTAATAGATGGTCAAGTTCCCCAAACCCCCAACCCCCAACCCCCAACCTCACATTCTCCAAAGTTTTGAAGACGAGTCTTCGTATTGCAGTTTCGATTACACATTATCCCCCCGCCCCCACTAATTTCGAGATCTCAGTTCGCGATGAATTTTCCCATTATTACAGCCTTACATTCTCAGACTACTA
>MUZC01001393.1:0-25468 GCA_002072015.1 Radix auricularia
ATTGGTGTCATTATCTCACGTTACCCTCAGATAGAACACAGAAAAACAAGATCAGGGTGGTCTTTGATTTCACATTCTAGTAAACTCAAATAGTAAATACTTTTTATTTCATTTTTTTCGTTAACTGTAGTTTCTTTTGAAAGCAGGTTACACTTACATTCAAACTATAATATCAACAAAAAAATCTAAAACACCTGTATACATAGCTATTTCAGGCACACAACCCCCCCCCCCTCACACACACAAATCTCCATCCACCCATACTGACATGTCAAATGTCTTCTGATTAAATAAGCATACGTTTACTGGTCCACGGCATTAAAAAGTTTGAGGACCACTGCTTTATTTAACTCACTAATGTATAGTTTTTTTGTGGCTGTTGTTTGTAATGGTGACTGGTGGACAGATAAAGTACTGAAATTGATTTACAACATACAGAGAAACAAACAAATGTAAAAATATTATAATACTTTTACAGACTTAATAATTTGTTATTACAAATTTAACAGTAGAAACGTTTCAGCAAACGATCAAAATGTGTTTAAATAATAAATACATAATGGTACGGTTAATGTATATCGAATATTATCAAGAACCAACAGAACCTTGAGGTGTAGAAATGTTAATGTATATCAAATATTATCAAGAACCAACAGAACCTTCAGGTGTAGAAATGTTAATGTATATCAAATATTATCAAGAACCAAAAGAACCTTGAGGTGTAGAAATGTGAATGTATATCGAATATTATCATGAACCAACAGAACCTTGAGGTGTAGAAATGTTAATGTATATCAAATATTATCACGAACCAACAGAACCTTGAGGTGTAGAAATGTTAATGTATATCAAATATTATCACGAACCAACAGAACCTTAAGGTGTAGAAATGTTTATGTATATCAAATATTACCAAGAACCAACAGAACCTTGAGGTGTAGAAATGATAATGTATATCAAATATTATCAAGAACCAACAGAACCTCAAGGTGTTGAAATGTTAATGTATATCAAATATTATCAAGAACCAACAGAACCTTGAGGTGTAGAAATGTTAATGTATATCAAATATTATCAAGAACCAACAGAACCTTGAGGTGTAGAAATGTTAATGTATATCAAATATTATCAGGAACCAACAGAACCTTGAGGTGTAGAAATATTAATGTATATCAAAAATTATCAAGAACCAACAGAACCTTGAGGTGTAGAAATGTTAATGTATATCAAATATTATCAAGAACCAACAGAACCTTGAGAGGTGTAGAAATGTTAATGTATATCAAATATTATAAAGAACCAACACAACCTTGAGGTGTAGAAATGTTAATGTATATCAAATATTATCAAGAACCAACAGAACCTTGAGGTGTAGAAATGTTAATGTATATCAAATATTATCAAGAACCAACTGAACCTTAAGGTGTAGAAATGTTTATGTATATCAGATATTATCAAGAACCAACAGAACTTTAAGGTGTAGAAATGTTAATGTATATCAAATATTATCAAGAACCAACATAACCTTGAGGTGTAGAAATGTTAATGTATATCAAATATTATCAAGAACCAACAGAACCTTAAGGTGTAGAAATGTTAATGTATATCAAATATTATCAAGAACCAACAGAACCTTGAGGTGTAGAAATGTTAATGTCTATCAAATATTATCAAGAACCAACAGAACCTTGAACTTGCAGAAATGTTAATGTATATCAAATATTATCAAGAACCAACAGAACCTTGAGGTGTAGAAATGTTGAAGTATATCAAATATTATCAAGAACCAACAGAACATTGAGGTGTAGAAATGTTAATGTCTATCAAATATTACCAAGAACCAACAGAACCTTGAGGTGTAGAAATGCGGTTGGTCAACGTGTCATCACTCACGATGAATTAATCAGAGTTTGTCAGGTTAATATAAATGGAAATAGAGAATTTTACAGTTTAGTGTCACCACTTTTGATGGTGTCATCCGAGCTGTTAACACCTCCCACAACTTTAGTGACAAGATGTATGTCCAGAAGGATATTAGTAAAGCTTTTTAATATATAAAAAACACCGTAAAAATTCTTATTTTCACTATAAATACTTTATACACGATATATAACTATAGATTCAAAAGACTTTCATTATAATTCAAAGGGCAAAACATTATGAAAATACAAAATACTAGATATGTCTCGTAAAAGATGTTTAATTTAATTAATGCGCATTAATCGTGAATATATTGTAAATATATAGTCAATAAAATGCGCACCTTATAGCGCTACAGGAAAGTTTGTTGCACATAATACACACCACGACACTCTATCTAAAAAAATTAATGGATATATAGATATAAATAAAATAATTTAAAAGCTCAATAATTCAATTAGATCTAGATTTCTACAGTACATTCTATTTATCTGTACTTTTAATATATAATGCGAATCTTTAAATTTCGGCACGAGTCTGCCTACAAAATTTCAGCTCGCTGGTTTCTGGGCAATGGATAAAGTGCTGTAGGTCAAACATACAGAAAAGTTGTAAAAGCCCCGGTCTATAAAATTTATTTATAATTAATAGAATGATTCGTTAAATTGTTGATTAAAGATACAATGTTTTAGTCGCGTATCCGCTAATGAAGCCATTCGAGCCTGCTTATGAAACCATTCGAGCCTGCTTATGAAGCCATTCGAGCCTGCTTATGAAGCCATTCGAGCCTGCTTATGAAGCCATTCGAGCTTGCTTATGAAGGAAGCCATTCGAGCCTGCTTATGAAGCCATTCGAGCCTGCTTATGAAGCCATTCGAGCCTGCTTATGAAGCCATTCGAGCCTGCTTATGAAGGAAGCCATTCGAGCCTGCTTATGAAGCCATTCGAGCCTGCTAATGAAGCCATTCGAGCCTGCTTATGAAGCCATTCGAGCCTGCTTATGAAGGAAGCCATTCGAGCCTTCTTATGAAGGAAGCCATTCGAGCCTGCTTATGAAGGAAGCCATTCGAGCCTGCTTATGAAGCCATTCGAGCCTGCTTATGAAGCCATGCGAGCATGCTAATGAAGCCATGCGAGCCTGCTTATGAAGCCATGCGAGCATGCTAATGAAGCAATGCGAGCCTGCTTAAGAATCCATTCGAGCCTGCTTATGAAGCCATTCGAGCCTGCTTATGAAGCCATCCGAGCCCGCTTATGAAGCCATTCGAGCCTGCTTATGAAGCTATTCGAGCGGGCTAATGAAGCCATGCGAGCATGCTAATAAAGCCATTCAAGCCTGCTTATGGAGCCATGCGAGCCGGCTAATGAAGTGATGCGTGCCGGCTAATAAAGCAATGCAAGCCGGCTAATGAAGCCATGCAAGCCGGCTAATGAAGCCATGCGAGCCTGATAATGAAGCCTTGCAAGCCGGATAATAAATCCATTCGAGCCTGCTTATGGAGCCATGCGAGCCGGCTAATGAAGTTATGCGTGCCGGCTAATGAAGCAATGCAAGCCGGCTAATGAAGCCATGCAAGCCGGCTAATGAAGCCATGCGAGCCTGATAATGAAGCCATGCGAGCCGGCTAATAAAGCCATGCGAGCCGGCTAATGAAGCCATGCGAGCCGGCTAATGAAGCTATGCGTGCTGGCTAATGAAGCTAAGCGTGCTAACTGTGTCATGCGTGCCACAGGTCCACCTAAACCTAGGTACTTTGACAGAAAATTTAAATGTAGACCAATAGGCTTAAATAATATATCATTTTAAAGGGCTTGCTAAGACCTTTTCAAAAACACTTGTTTTGTCTTTCTATCTTTTATAGAAGTAGAGTTATGAATTTTTTTGTCAATTTTTTTGGCCCCTTATTTAACCTATACAATTTATTAAAAAACTTGTGACCCAAACTTCAAAATTCTGTACTATTTCCCTCATAACTTTTTAAATATTACAGATATTGTTATCAAATTTTCAGGAGACATTCACAATCCAATTTACAAAACAATGAAGAAGGAATGTTTAAATGATATCAAGATTTTGAATTTTGAAAAAATATATTTGAAGGCATGTTGAAGAAAATCAAGGGCAAAAATTATTGTTTTTTTATATATAGAAATTCAAATCAGTATACTCTGGTGCCCCCCTTGATGGTGTCACCCGGGGCGCCCCACCTCTCCACACCCCCTAGCAACGCAACTGCACACACACCAAAAAATTTAAAAAAAAAAAAAATGACCCTACGTTTTCATGATAATGTAGTGTTTTATCATATGCATATTTGTATGACCTTAATATATACATTTTCGTAAGGTCTAAGTATGTGCATTTTTTTATGGTCTAAGCACATACATTTTTTAAAGGTCTTGATTTAACATTTTTTGTAAGGTTCCAGTATATACATTTTTGTAAGGTCTTTGTATATACATTTAATATAAAAATAAGAACTAAAACACATTTAAAAAAATGTAATTATACTATCTTATATCTAAAATTACTTTTGCTATAGTAAATGTCATATGTTGATCAAAGGTTTATATGCTGATTTATTATGTCTCCCTTTTTACAGGGAGCGAATCAAGTGGCATGTCACTTTGATAAAATGGTTGGCTCTTTGAGTTTATTGCATTAAGCCTTGGCATTAGTACCTTAAAATTGTTACAAAAGGGCATATGCTAAGAGAAGACGTATGGTTATTATAGTTTTCACGATTTTATAGTATTAATATTTATTGATACAATGTTCTTGAGTATGTATGTGCATATACTATTCTAGGTTTCATTCAAACAATTTTTAAGCAACAAAAACATAGTTATTAATCTCATTGATGGGTCATTTATAAATTCATAAATTTCTGTTTGTTAACAAATAATAATTCAATAATAAATAATTTTCTCAACGTACTTGAAATATATTTTGTTATTGTAACACTTTTGTAATAGTTCTTTGTTGTGCCAAATTTACAGAAAATCCCAATTTAATGCGTATTTAATATGTTAATACAATGAACCTTAATAAAAAATCTTGTCATTTTATCTAAAATTGTGTTTTAAGCCAAGAATATCAAAATATACTTGTATTGCATTTTTATATTTGAATAGCAACTAAAGACAATTTGTTTTATAGAATGTTGCTAAATTCGTTCTTATTTTCTAGGAGTCTTAAAATAGATGGCTCTAAGAAAAAGAAACAATTTTAATCGTCCATGCAAGAAAAAAATGGTAAATTATGAAAAAGTACAAAGTTTCATACATATTTCTGTTTCTGGGTTGTGTGTTTTTGTGTAAATGTGCGTGTGCGTCGAGTGTACGTTTGCGTGCGTGCGTGCTTCCGTGCGTGTTTACGTGCGTGCGTGTTCGAGTGTAGTGGCGTGTGCTTGTACATCTGCATCTGCGTCTGCTTCTGCATTTGCGTCTGCGTGTGTGTGTGTGTGTGTGTGTGTGTGTGTGTGTGTGTGTGTGTATAAAAATACAGGATGAGAGCTGTGTCATATTTTGTCTAGCTATATTATCATTTCAAACGTGCGCTAATCGATTGAATATATATTAATTATTTGTTAACTTTTATCTTTTAGTGAAATTTGTTACCAGATTATGTACACTCATATAACTTTATGCTACCATTTAAAACATAAATTAGCAAAACTTGGTTTTTATTCATTGATGTTGCTAGGGATTAAAACATGATTTTGTAAAATTCTGTTTTTCGTCAACTAAGTACATTAAAAAAGTAAAAGTTTATTAAAATATTTATTTTTTAAAAAAAAACAGACGCTGCTTTCATACATAAATGTATTGATCCCTACAATCTAATTATATCTGTGATTCTGTTTTGTGCCACATTGTTCACTGGCCAAGGCTATTGGAGAATGTGTCACATAACGATATCTCCATAACTGTTATGAAAATAATCTTCCACAAACTGCCTTCAAATTCTATTTCTTATATTCAAGTCCATGTACGTGTACCAACGGATATTCCCTATTTTATATGAGCGAAATAAACCAAGTAAACTTTGATAGCCTTTAATATTATCTTATATGACATATTTCAATACTAGACACGTGTAGACTTTCTGAGCTGCTATGTACAAATCTACTAACGAACTTAAAATGATGATATTGTTATTGATGACACATAGTTATTACGGAAATTGAAAGCACAATTTGTTTTTAAATTAGCTCCGGGTGTTTTTGTAGTTGCCCGCTCACGAATATGATTGTTAATTTATTTTCTTTTATAAACATGTATTTATTGCAGAAAAAATAAAACAATGAATAGACGTATAAATAATATTTTTGTGAAACTTTAAAATCATTTATCAAAGAAGTAGAAAGAAATTACTTTAATATCGATATTTAATTGACAAAAAGCTAATTTATAAAGTAAACAGAATGTCACATACACAGTTACAAAGAACAGTCAGGTTGTTATAAGTAAACAGAATGTCACCACCTACACAGTTACAAACAGTCAGGTTGTTACAAGTAAGCAGAATGTCACCTACACAGTTACAAACAACTGTCAGGTTGTTACAAGTAAACAGAATGTCACCTACACAGTTACAAACAACTGTCAGGTTGTTACAAGTAAACAGAATGTCCCCTATACAGTAACAAACAACTGTAAGGTTGTTACAAGTAAACAGAATGTCACCTACACAGTTACAAACAACAGGCAGATGTTACGAGTAAACAGTATGTGAACTACAAAAAAAAAAAGAATTTTGTAAAAACACTCATTTCACAATTTTATATTTTCTTATTTAGTTGGTAGAGGATCAACGCAGTCTTTTTTATGTCTATTGAAAATTATTCGTAGAAATTTATCATTAAACATTCCTTAGTTTGGGAAAGAAGCTAAAGAGGGTAAACAGACTTAGAAAGTTGTGTCCCATAATGTGTATAAACATAAATAGGGCACACATTATTTGTGATCCGACATGAACCACTCTTTAAGACTGTCAGTACACGACCACACAAAGTGTCATGTAAAACTTTGGTGTTTGGGAAGATAATAGAAAAACAAAGCCGATTAACTTTCTATATTTAAACATTTTTTACCACAACATTCTGTGTGTAGGAAGAAATAAAATTATATGGCCCAAAGATAGTATATTATCATGTTAATTTATGAAACTTACCAAAACTTACAAATATATTAAAATAGTTATTATATTACTTTTAAATTAATAGCTAGGGTTCTATGTTGCATTTCTATATATAGATCGTGCATCATCATGCTACAAACATGACATGAGTTAAAATGTGTTAAAAAATAATAGTATTTTAAATTTAGAAACAGAGCCAAAACAAATCTTTGTTTTTTTTAACGTATGTTATCATAAAGCGTAGGGATTATTTGCAGACGCGTAGGAATTTACTTATTTCCAACTCAAATATTGCAACACGTTTTCTAAAGCAGTAAACATAGAAAAAAATTCCTTTTTTATAGCAAAATTAACTAAATTTTGTTTCTTATTTGATTATTTTATTGATTACCGAATACACATACTTTAAGAATTAAAATAAAGCCTTCAGTGCGAGAGTACAGTGCGGCACAAACTGAATCGCAAGATGGCCGAACACAAACAGAAAGTGAAAGTATCTTAGGAAATTCCGAAAAGGCGAAGATTTATTGATTTGGGTAAGTACTAGCTTTTATTTTGCTGCAAAGTGCGTTCATTCATTTTTGTTAGATAATGATAATATAATATAGAATGCGGATAATTTATATTGGATCAGTAATCACATTTTAAAAAAACCCAACAAACTGGTAGTGATAATCATATTAATATTAATAATAATAAATTAATGAAATTAAAAATAATACTTACACTTTAATAGTAGTAGTATAGTAGTAGTAGTAGTAATAGTAGTGATAGGAGTAGTAGTAGTAGTAGTAGTAGTAGAAGTAGTAGTAGTAGTAGTAGTAGTAGTAATAGTAGCTTGTTGATGTACAGGCTGTTAGGCCTTTTAGGTGCTCCATCTTTGTTAACTTTATATAACTTAATATAAGGTCAGATTTATGCATGCATTAAATCTACCTATTTCATTATCATTCGTCATGAGTCATAGCATCTAAACTTTAGTATAAATTTTGGATTGCTGTCTATGAGATTTTTGAAATTGTTTAAACATTTATTTTTCTCTTTCTTTTAGATTGTGCAGCCACTTTTTATTTAGCCATGGATAATCATAATGTAAGTCATGAAAACCAAGATGCTGCTAGTTTTCAACCCACTAACTGGGATATGTGTGCGCTTTGTGAGAATAATACCAAAGAAAAATTACAGTGTCCCACTAATGCCAGACAACCAATCAAGGATCTACATATGTGACTTTGGCTGAAATTCTGACTACGTTTGGGGAATGTGGTGCACTGTCACCTGGATTTTCAACTAGACTGCATGATGGAGATGGTGTTGAGGAAACATTGCAGCAGGATTCAGATTCACACTGTCGACGCAGAAGTGGTGGTTCTTTCTGTGGCTGCCATGACTCGCCACCCTCACCTGGAGTTATGGATTGCCATGGGTACAGGAAAAGACTACCGATACATTGCAGCTCATGACATAAGCAAAGTTTTAGGTGTTGCCAGAGCTCAGTGTCTGCCTTTGTTTCAAAGTTTTACCGGTTGTGACACCGTCAGCTGTTTTAATGGTATCGACAAGAAGACAGCTTGGGAGGTCTGGAGCAAATGCGACCATGTAACAGCCACATTTCAACATCTGTGTTGTGCTCCATTTGAACTAACAGCTAAGGACATGTCAGTTCTGGAGCGTTTTGTGACGCATTTATATGACAGAGGTAGCAACTACCATGATGTCAACAGTGCCAGGAAATACATGTTTACAAAGACTGGCCGCCAAATTTAAAA
This sequence comes from Radix auricularia, assembly GCA_002072015.1. Classification (NCBI taxonomy): domain Eukaryota; kingdom Metazoa; phylum Mollusca; class Gastropoda; family Lymnaeidae; genus Radix; species Radix auricularia. Next base: position 8,833 of record MUZC01001393.1, read on the forward strand.
CATTTGTCCAACGAGTGAGGCCTTGTTTCAGCACTGCAAACGGGCAATTTACCAAGGAGGCCATATTTGGAGCCAGGCACATGAACGATAACCAGTGCTTCCTGATCCAAGTGAGTGGGGTTGGCAGTTAATGGACAGACAAGGGCAGCCTTTTTGGACTGTTTAGCCACAAGCATCTATGACTTGTCGTGAAATGTTGAAATGTGCGTGTAAAAAAGAATGCAGATCCAAGCGTTGTATGTGCAACAAGGCCGGATTAAAATGCCCTGCTTTATGCAGCTGTGTCTGTGGAGCCGATTTTTCAGTACAACATCCAGTTCAGGCATCTAACACAAATTGAACCAGATTCAAAAATGTAAACAATTTATCAGCATACTCAAAAAAAAATTTTGTGGCCATTTTTATGTAAATAAAAATAGAAACATAACAAACTTGTGCATTTTCTGTCTCAAATTTTGATTTGCATTATAAACTGGTTTGGTGCCAGGTTTGGTGTTTGTAGCTTAAAAATTATCAGTTTGTCCCCCCTTACATGAATTTCTTTAAGCTGAAATTTTTAATGTTACTGTAAATAGAAACTGATCAAAATTTTGCCGTGGCTCTGTATCACATTTTATTCAGCATACAAAAATGAACATCTGTGCCAGGTTTGGTGTTTGTAGCTTAAAAATTATCAGTTTGTCCCCCTTACATGAATTTCTTTAAGCTGCCATTTTTAATGTTGCTATAAATAGTAACTGATTCAGCATACAAAAATGAACATATGTGCCAGGTTTGGTGTTTGTAGCATTAAAATGCATGATTTGTCAACATAGAACCCTAGCTACATGTTTACGTCAGTGTTTTGGTCTTATTTTTTTTTACAAAGTTCTAAGGTCTTACAATTTTAAAGCACCTTTATCAATGATGCTAATGTTATTTCAACGTTTTGACCTTAATAATACATTTGAGTTATGTATGTAAAATTTCTGAAATTAGTAAATAACCTTTTACTTTTACATATACAAAACACAATTTGGTGTGATGGGTATTTAGTACTAGTAGTCTATTGGGGTGGAATTTTTTAGTATTGAATTTCTTATAAGATAGAAAGTTTCGTTCTAAATGTTTGTTTAAATTGATATATAAGTAACTTTCTTTAATTTAAGATGGACAGTTTAATAGCTGCATCTGTTGTCATGCGTTTATTAAGTCTTACCTCAATCAATATGATTCTTGTGAGACTCCTGGCGCCCAATAATAGGGGGCGGCGCCTCACTCTGTGAGGTCAATATACAACAGGATACCAAGTACAGGGAAAGGTGCTACAGTCTGTGAGGTCATTATACAACAGGCTACCAAGTACAGAGAAGGGCGCCACAGTCTGTGAGGTCATTATACAACAGGCTACCAAGTACAGGGAGCTGCGCCACATTCTGTGAGGTCATTATGCAATAGGCTACCAAGTACAGGGAAAGGTGCAACAGTTTGTGAGGTCATTATACAACAGGCTACCAAGTACAGGGAAAGGTGCAACAGTCTGTGAGGTCATTATACAACAGGCTACCAAGTACAGGGAGCAGCGCCATAGTCAGTGGGGTCATTATACAACAGGCTACCAAGTACAGGGAAAGATGCCACAGTCTGTGAGGTCATTATACAACAGGCTACCAAGAACATGGAGTGGCGCCATAGTCTGTGAGGTCATTATACAACAGGCTACCAAGTACAGGGAAAGGCGCCACAGTCTGTGAGGTCATTATACAACAGGCTACCAAGTACAGGGAGCTGCGCCACATTCTGTGAGCCACCATACAACACACCACACTACCAATGTACATAGCTCTAATAAACCAAAAAACAAGAGAGGAAGAAATCTTTCTCTTGTGATATAATTTTATTGCAACATCTGATGCGCATTATTGTGTAATGCCAGTAATCGCTGCACCAAAATGCTCCGTTACAAAAAATGTTAATATTGTGTTATTCTTAAGACTAGTTAGGATAGAAGGCACGAAACTTTATCTCTTTAATACAATTTTAAATTTTATATACAATACTATACTGTTTGACAAATTTTTATACTTGTGTAAGTTAAACAACAAATTTAATATCCATTTTTTAAAGTAATTAAGAGGAAGTTGAAACAAAGAGATTGTAATAAAATTAAGATATCAAATTTTTCATTATTTATACTTACGTAAACTTTAAAAGTAACTTACGATGATAAACCTATATGTTTGTTTCACTATCTTTTGATTAAGACATTTTCATTAGTATTTAGAAAACAGTTATGTCAGTAGCATGCCACTGTATTCGATCCCTTTAATTAGGGATACGATAAATTTCAAATGCCATGATTTTCGTCCCAACTAGTTAACACTAGTTTCGAAAAAAGCCTAATCTTGTCTCTATTTTATACTTTTTCTCTACTTAACTGTTTCATTTATTGATACGAACGTTAATTATAAAACTAATATCTTAAGGTAAATCTTTTATAAATATTTGCCTCTTTATTTGCATAAAGTTGTTTGCCCTATTTTTATAAGTATATATATATATGGCATACCTTTAAGCCATATAATTAGTGAAACAATAACGTTCAACTGCTATGATTTTAGTCCCAACCAGTTAACAACGAAATCCGAATAAGCCATAACAATGTCTCTATTTTATTCCACATCTTTATGCACTGCTAGAGTAATGTGTTGTTTGGTGGCTTTATAGAGTCATGTATAAAGATTCATAATATAGACATAAAATCAAATAATCAAAACTGAAAAAGTAATTAATATATATTCAGAGGAAATAATTGACGATTATTATCTTTAATTTTTTTTAAAAGAATGTAGCCCAACCTTTGAGATCTTTTAATCTCAAGCGATATTGTTATAAAAGAATTCATAGTACCAGCACTTAGCAAAGATTGGTAAAGTATGGTATTTATCGACTACAATCATAATAAATCAACAAAAGACAAGTGACATTTCTTTTCTAAAATTATTGGATTACATGTAGCTTAAAACTAACTGACTTCATGTCAAATGTTTTAGGGATGTAGGCCATGCGGGGCTTGTGTCTCTACCACGTATATACAGGAAAAGATCCTGCTTGTTAAGCATACTAAAGAGTTTTATAAGCACTGGAATAAAACACTAATTTATTTTCAATAGAAATTTTTTTACGGGGACAAGGAAGTTTTTATTTAGTCACGTGCCAATTTATAAAGGTCTCCGTGCTTATTGTGGCACGCGTGCCATAAGTTCGCCATCACGTGCCAGCTAATGAAGCTCTCCGTGCTTACTGTGGCACGCGTGCCATAAGTTCGCCATCACTTATTTAGTATGTAATTTTTAGTAATCTTAAAGTATATGAACATTCAAAAAAGATTAAATTTATATGCAAAACTCTATTATTACTTCTTGGTCTAATGTAGCCCATTACTTATAATGTATGTAAATTTGGGCTGTGGAGGTTAGGATAATTTAATAGATTATTATTTGACATTTTAATTGATTAAATCAATTTCATCGATGAAATTCGATTAACGTTAAGTAAAATAATTATATTATTGCTTTAACGTATTTATTAGTAGTAATATTGATAGTTACATAATTTTAACTCGTATTATTATTATTATTTATTGAGAGTAGTATACATAAACGAAAAGGTAAACTTGTTTTTTTTTCTTGCATAATGTAACATTACAAAATTTAGGAACCATTCATTTACAGCGACTTAAGAAATGTTGTAAAATAATCATTTGCCACAAACTAATAATAATTCTCAAATAAATTCATTGTTAAATCCCTTATATTACCTTCACCATCTTGTCGTGGTGGGATGAGCGGTCGAAACAAAAAAAGTAAAAAAGGATCCACTTCTCATAATGTTATCGAGCTTTAATTTTACACACATACATGTGTCGCCTAGCAAGGAATTGTATCAACATATTAGATTAATCCAATGTACAGTAATTAAATTAATGCTCATTTAGTTTATCTCTATACTAGAGGAAGGTACCCGGCTTCGCACGGGTTTTAAATTGGGATTTCTGGAGAAGCGTACACAATGCTTTTTCTCAAATTAGCGTTAGGAGAGTGCACGTAACAAATTCCGAAAGTTTCATTCGTCTTCCTACACGGGAAATAGTCGAATGGGGTATTTTCAGTATTTATATAGCATACATAAGTAAAAAAAAAACAAAACACCTACATTTGGGCCCCCGGCTCCCAGTAAGTGATAATTTAAATATTGTTTTTACCTGTTACCACTGCGGGGTTGTACTCATCGATTGATAAGCCATATGGTGCTTCCACCTAATCAGAAACCTGATCTTTCGTGAGACGTGATTGTATTTCGTTTTCTACATTTTGTTAACAAAGCCCGCTTAAGAAAAAGTACATTATGGCCCCGGCCCCCATGAGTGAGAATTGTATTTATTTATTTTTTTGCCATTATTTCCCGGAGAGTAATTTCAAAAAGTTTCATGTTTTTACGACACGGTACATTGGAGAATTAGTAGTTTGTTTTTTTTTTCTAATAAAAGAAAAAAAAAACATTTCGGCCCCCGGCCCCCAATGAGTGGGAAGTTTGAAATTCTTTTTCGCAAATTAGCGTTAGGAGAGTGTACTTAACAACTTTCCAAAGTTTTATTCTTCTAACTACACGGGAAATAGAAGAATGGTTGATTTTCAGTATTTATATAGCGTATATAAGTTTTAAAAAACACAACATTTTGGCCCCCGGCTTCCCATGAGTGGGAAGTTAAAAATTGTTTATCGCAAAATATCGTCGCTTTTGCGTAATTAACAACTTGCCAAAGTTTCATGCTTCTATCTATCAGTAAAATAGGATATTTAGTGATTTTTAGTAAAATAACAAATTTAGTGATTTTTTAGTCAAATAACAAATTTAGTGATTTTTATTTTTTAAATACTAACTAGAAATTGGCCCGCGCTCCGCTGCAGGAAGATGGAGTATTAGTGATAAGTAAGCGGATGCATAAAGAAACTATATTTTTGAGCCAGCGCCCACCAAGGAATATTTTAAATATTTTTCCAACTGCTGCCATCGAGAAAATGTATTTAAAAAATCCCAACATTTTTATGCTTTACCTTTTTTGGAAATAGGAAAAATAGTGCTTTTCAATTTGTATATAGCACATATTTGAAAAAAACAAGGCCCCAATGAGTGTGAATTTTAAAAATATATCACGCTATTTTTTGTCGTGAAAGGGTACCCAACAACTTCCTAAAATTTTATGCTTCCACCTACTTAGGGAATGGGTGAATTAGGGATTTTTATTTTTATAAGGTTAATATTAGGGAAAAACTACATTTTGGCCTCCTAGGCCACAGTAAAGAAGGTTTTAAATAATTGTTCACCTGCTACCATCGTGGAAGTGTAGTTAACAAACCCCCAAAGTTTCCTGCGTTGGCCAATATGAAAAATAGGAGAATTATTGATTTTCAAATTTTTATAGCCCGTATAAGGGAAAAAACACGTTTTTTGGGCCCAGGCCCTCATGCGCGTGCATTTAAAATTTATTTTACGCCAATTTTCGTCGTTTTGAGGGTACCCAACAACTTCCTAAAGTTGTATGTTTTTACCTACACGATGAATTGTGGAATTTGTGATGAGTCGGTTTTTAATTTTAAAAATAAAATATATTTAGGCCCCCGGCCTCAATGTGAGTGGAAATGTATCATTCTTGTTCACCAACTTTACTCTGGAGATTGTACTCAACAACTTCCCAAAGTTTTATGCTTCACCTATATGGAGAATGGGGAAATTAGTTATGTGTAGTTTTATAGTTTATATTAGGAAATAAACTACATTTGGCCCCCCGGCCCCCATTAAGAGTTATTTTGAAATATGTTTTCATCTGCTACCATCGTGAAAGTGTAATTATCAATTACCCAACGTTTCATGAGTCTACCTTATCGAGAAATAAGAGAATAAGTGATTTTCAATTTTCATAAATCTCATGTTAAAAAATACGTTTTTGGAGTCCCGACCCCATGAGTGTGAATTTCAAAATTCTTTTACACCAACATTTGTCCTGAGAGGTTACTTAACAATTACCCAAAGTTTCATGCTCTTACCTACACTGAAAATTGGAGAATTAGTGATAAGTTTTTTGTTGTTTTTTTTTAATATAAAAAAGTATATTTTGCCCCCGGTACCCAATTAGAGGGAATTCTAACATTCTTTTTGCCAATTGTCGGGAGCTTGTACTAAAAAAAAATTCAAATTTTTCATGCTTCTACCTAAATGGGAAATAGGAGCATTAGTGATTTTCAATTTTTGTATAGCTCATATATAAATTTTTAAAGTTTCATGCTTATACCTACACTGAAAATAGGAAAATTGGTGAATTTCAATTTTTATAGGAAAAAGGAAAAAAGTGTTTTCGGGCCCTCGGCCCCACATGAGCGAGATTTTTAAAAATTCTTTTTCGCCCATTTTCGTCGTTAGAGGGTAACCAACAATTTCCCAAAGTTTCATGCTTCTTCCTACACGGGAAGTTGGAGAATTAGTGTCGAATGAGTGAGTCAGTCAGTCAGTCAGTCGGGGCTTTTTCCGGGGCCACGGCCCCCATGAGTGGGAAATATAACTTTTTTTTTCAACTTATCGTCGAAAGCATAAAATAAAAATAAAAATTACAAAGTAGTTATGCTTCTACCTACTCGGGAAATAGGAAAATTCGTGATTTTCAATTTTTACAGAGCCCATATAAGGAATAACCTTTTTGGGCCCCCAAGCCCACATGAGCTAGATTTTTAAAAATCAATATCGCCAATTGTCGTCATTATTGGTTACCCAACGACTTCCCAAAATTTCACGCTTCTAACTACACGGGAAGTTGGAGAAATCGTGATGAAGGAAAAAACTGTTTTTTGGCCCCCAGCCCCACAGGAGCGAGATTTAAAAAGTTCTTTTCGCCAATTTTTGTCGTGAGAAGTAACCCAGAAGTCCCCAAAACTTTATGCTTCTACCTACACGGGAAATAGGAAAATTGGTGATTTTCAAATTTTATAAAGCCCATATAAGGAAACAATCTTTTGGGGCCCCAGGCCCCACTTGAGAGATATTTTTAAAAAAAACTTTGTTTCCAAGTTTTGTCCACAGTGGGTACACAGCAACTTCCCAAAGTTCCATGCTTCTACCTACACGGGAAGTCAAAGATTTAGTGATGTAAGCAAAAAAAGTTTTTGGGCCCCCGGCCTAACATGATTTAGATTTTCAAATTTCTTTTGCGCCAATTTTCGTAGTCAGAGGGTGTCTAACAACTTCCCAAAGTTTTATGATTCTACCTACACGGGAAGTTGGAGAGTTAGAGATAAATCCCTTTTATTAGTATAGATATATAAAGCTGAAAGTGTGTGTGTTTGTTTGTTTGTTACCAATAAAAATCCACACCGTTAATATTTAAGTACTAGATTGTGCCAGGCGCCGTGGCGCCTGCGGCGCCCCCGTTTTTTGGGCGCCTACGGCGCTGGGCGCCTACGGCGCCAACCTTTTTTTTAAAGACCAACTAACTTGTCCTTTTTTGATAGATTGTGCCGGGCGCCGTGGCGCCTGCGGCGCCCCCTTTTTTTGGGCGCCTACGGCGCCAACCTTTTTTTTAAAGACCAACTAACTTGTCCTTTTTTGATAAATACGAATTATTAAACTTTATGAAATGTACGCAAAGTATTTATTTAATAATAATAATAGGGGTTGTATTTTGCGCACCGTATTTTGCGCACCGATGCACACCAAACAATGACGTCATCCTATTAAATATTTTTACAGTGCTCATCAAAACACGATTTTTCAACTAAACTAACTGCTGTAGACTGTGGTACATCTCTTGCGTTACGCGTTACGTTACAAACATACCCACACCACTGGGCTATTATATATATAATACTTAACAACTACCAAAAGTTTGATGCTTTAACCTACAATTGGAAATATTATAGTCTAATTCTAATGGGGTTTTTCCGCTTAGGGAATGTTGATATAAAACACTTGCACAGTGCGCACTATTTTGACACAAATATTCTTGACGTGATTTTCATTTTTTTATATTGCTCATATAAGGAAAAAAGCAAAAAATGGGCTCCCTTACACTAGGGGTGGTCACCTTTGGTTAAAACATAGCATATGACCTATTCCAGGTTAAATTGAGGTCCCCTGCAAAATTTCACCACCCTGGGTCAAACGGTGTGGATTTTTATTAGTAACAAACAAACAAACAAACAAACTTTCAGCTTTATATATTAGAAGATTTCTATATCGCCGTCTACTATTGTTTATTTCCACATGTCGCTGCAGTTCTTTCCATTCTTTGTTGACCACACATTCCATTCGCCGCCGTTTTACAGCAAGTGGAGTTCAGACACGTTTAGTCAGTATTTGTTTTTATCTCAGTGTGTATTATATTAAACGTAATTAATATTTTAAGATTCTTCTACTAAATATGGGATATAAAGTTTCTTTTTACGGGTTTTGTAATTGTTGGTTGTCTAATTAAATCTCTTATATTAACCTTTTTACGGGTTTTGTAATTGTTGGTTGTCTAATTTAATCTCTTATATTAACCTTTTCACGGGTTTTGTAATTGTTGGTTGTCTAATTAAATCTCTTATATTAACCTTTTTACGGGTTTTGTAATTGTTGGTTGTCTAATTAAATCTCTTATATTAACCTTTTTACGGGTTTTGTAATTGTTGGTCGTCTAATTAAATCTCTTATATTAACCTTTTTACGGGTTTTGTAATTGTTGGTCGTCTAATTAAATCCCTTATATTAACCTTTTTACGGGTTTTGTAATTGTTGGTTGATTAATTAAATCCCTTATATTAACTTTAAAGTCTTGACATTGGCGGGCGGAAAAAAATACAAGTTAAAAATGACAATATTATCGGGCTAAAAATTTGCATTTAGACATGTGCCACCGAGCAATGAATTGTATCAAATTTTCTGATCGATCGAATGAACAGCAATTAAATTAATGCACTTTTGCTGACATAAAAAAACCTGTTACTCCGATATAACAATCGACAATGCTAAAATATTTAAACAAAAGTCAATGAGCCTGCCTATTTATTATACAGCTCTTCTCTAAACTGATCTCGAAGACGACGACCTTTCTCACACGCTTTGATTTTATTACACCTCTCTTTAATTATTGAATAAATCACGTTGTCACTTGTGTCACCAACTTTGATTTTATTACACCTCTCTTAAATTATTGCATAAATCACGTTATAACCTGCCCCACCCACTTAGATTTTCTTACACCTCTCTTAAATTATTGAATAAGTCACGTTATAACCTGCCCCATCCACTTAGATTTTATTACACCTCTCTTAAATTATTGCATAAATCACGTTATAACCTGCCCCACCCACTTAGATTTTATTACACCTCTCTTAAATTATTGCATAAATCACGTTGTGACTTGTGTCACCCACTTAGATTTTATTACACATCTCTTAAATTATTGCATAAATCACGTTATAACCTGCCCCACCCACTTAGATTTTATTACACCTCTCTTAAATTATTGCATAAATCACGTTGTTACTTGTGTCACCCACTTAGATTTTATTTCACGTCTCTTAAACACCACACTACCAATGTACATGACTCTAATAAGCCACCAAACAACACACCACACAACAAATGTACATTACTTTAATAAGCCACCAAACAACACACCACACTACCAATGTACATTACTCTAATAAGTCACCAAACAACACACCACACAATCAGCGTACATGGCTCTAAAAAGCCACCAAAAACATACCACACACCAATGTACATGGCTCTAATAAGCCACCAAACAATGTTATATCATTTTATTGCAACATCTGATGCGCATTATTGTGTATTGCCAGTAATCGCTGCACCAAAATGCTCCGTTACAAAAAGTATATTCTTACATTGTGTTGTTCTTAAAAAAATTTAGGATAGAAGGCAGCAAACTTAATCATCTTAATGCATATTTAATTTGTATATACAATACAATACTGTTTGACATTTTTATAAACTTGTGTTAGTTTAACTTTTAAAAGAAAAGAAAATACTTTTTTTTAGATAATTAAAAAGAAGTTGGAACAGAGAGACTTTAAATAAAATTAACATATAAACCTTTTTATTATTTATACTTACGTAAGCTTTAAAATTAACTTACAATTATTAACCTATATGTATGTTTAACTGTGTTTAGGTAATGACTACGCTTTTCTTTTACACACAGTAGAGTTATGTCAGTGGCATTCCACTGAACTCGATCCCTATAATTAGGGATACAATAACATTCAAATGCAATGATTTTAGTCCTAACTAGTAAACACTAGTTTCGAAAAAATCCTAATATTGTCTCTATTTTATACTGTTTCTCACTTACTGTTACATTTATTTATACGAACGTAAATTATGAAACTAATATCTTAAGGTAAATATTTTATAAATATCTGTCCTTTTAACTACATAACGTATTGCTCTATTTTTATAAGTATATATATTATATGTGGCATACATTTAGGCCATATAATTAGTGATACAATAACGTTCAACTGCTATGATTTTAGTTCTAGCCAGTTAAAAAACAAAATCCGAATCAGGAAAAACAATGTCTCTATTTTATTCCATATTTCTAAAAATAAAGATTCAAAATCTAGACATATAATCAGCATAATATAAACTGAAATAGTTAAAAATAGATCTATAATCAGAGGAAGTAATTGATGATTAGTATTTTTTTAAACAATGTAGCCCAAATTTTGACATCATTTAATCTCATGCGACTTTGTTATAAGTGAATTCATAGTAACAGCACTTAGCAATAAAGTACAAAGTTTGGTAAAGTAAAGTAGTTATCGATTACGATCATAATAAATCAATAAAAGACAAGTTACATTTTTTAAATGAAATTATGGGATGACGTGTAGCTTAAAATTTACTGAATTTATGTCATATTTTTAGGGATGTAGGCCATACGGGGCTCGTGTCACTGACACATGTGACATAAAACAAACTGAATTCATGTCAAATGTTTTAGGAATGTAGGCCATGCTGGGCTATCCTGCTCATTTACCATACTCAAAAGTTTTTTTAAAAAAACACTGGAATAAAACACTAATTTATTTTAAATAGATTTTTTTTAGGGGACAAGAAAGTAATTATTTAGCCACGTGCCAGCTTATGAAGCTCTCCGTGCTAACTGTGGCACGCGTGCCATAAGTTCGCCATCACTTATCTAGAATGTAATTTTAAGTAATCTCAAAGGATATAAACATTCCTGATAATATATGTAAATTTGGACTGTGGAGATTAGGATAATTTAATATATTATTATTTGACATTTTAATCGATTAAATTAATTTAATCTATGAATTTCGATTAAAATTAAAGAAATTAAAATCAATTATTGCTTTAAAATATTAACTAGTAGTTAAAATTTTAAGTTAACTACTTATTCCTCGTATTATTATTATTATTCATTTTGAGATGCATACGTTAACAACTCTCTAAAATTATTGCATAAATGACGTTGTAACCTGCCCCACCCACTTAGATTCTATTATTACACCTCTCTAAAATTATTGCATAAATCATGTTGTGACTTGTCCCAGTAAATACATCTTTTATTTTGAATTTTTTTCAAATGGGAAAGAAATGTTGCCAAATTTAATTACATATGAACAAATATTGCTAAGGTTACGGTTGCAATTTTTTGTTCGAAATTCGCTTTCATTGCTTGAAGGTGACTTTGTACAAGCATATCTTTGATGCTTTTATCTCTCCGGAAAACAAAAATGGAGGTTTTCTAAGGACTTTGTGTGTTAAATGGTCAGCCATGGGTATTGATCGGTTTTTGAGAATCATATTTTGGCTACTTTAAATAACATCACTGAAAATCTTTAGATTGCTGTCTAAAGACTTGACAATATATTTACAGAACAAAGAGATGTTGATTTTAACAACATCACTAACAATCATTACATTGCTGTCTAAAGACTTGACAATATATTGACAGAACAAGGATACGGTGATTTTAACAACATCACTGACATTCATTACATTGCTGTCTAAAGACTTGACAATATATTGACAGAACAAGGAGATGTTTGTTTTAAACCTGACTGAACAGAATCAAAAAGATAATCTCACATGTTATAGTTATTATAAACTAGTTAACACCTTTATAAATATTGAAACGTCTAGTACAATAATTGAGTTTCTACAAAACAATTTGTCGTTAAAAATAGTTATTTAATAAAATCTAGATAGTAAATATGAACAACCCGACTCTATTTGACAATAGTAAAAAATAGTTTTAAATTTTAATGTAAATTACTAAAACTTTTCTAAATCAAATACAATTTTATTTGAGAGCTGTGATATATCAAAAAAAGTATTTAATTTGAAAGACTGCCTTATCTGATCACTGATATCATTTTAATTAATATAGCTTTTCTTTAAATCATTATAAAGGTTCTCCCTAATATAGCTATTCTTCAAATCATTATAAGAGTCCTCCCTAATATAGCTATTCTTTAAATCATTATAAGAGTCCTCCCTAATATAGCTATTCTTTAAATCATTATAAAGGTCCTCCCTAATATAGCTATTCTTTAAATCATTATAAAGGTCCTCCCAAATATAGCTATTCTTTAAATCATTATAAGAGTCCTCCCTAATATAGCTATTCTTTAAATCATTATAAAGGTCCTCCCTAATATAGCTATTCTGTAAATCATTATAAAGGTCCTCCCTAATAAAGCTATTCTTTAAATCATTATAAGAGTCCTCCCTAATATAGCTATTATTTAAATTATTGTAATAATCCTCCGTAATATAGCAATTCTTTAAATCCTTATAAGAGTCCTCTCTAATAAAAAATAATAATAATAATAATAAAAATTACCAGAGAAAAAAAGATGCCCGCCATTCTCCAACATATGACCAGGATTGCTGTTAGTTGTTATTTTTTTTTAAGACTTGAAAAGGAATTAATAAAATAAATATGTAACAGTGGCGTCGCTAGGGGGGTGCGGAGGGGGCGGGCCGCCCCGGGTGACACCATCAGGGGGGTGACACCAGACCCTAAAATTCTATATATTCCCGTTATTTTGCACTGGAAAACACGGAGGAGTTCTATGGATTAAATCATGAGGGGGTGACACCATGAGCTACCGCCCCGGGTGACACCATGAGCTACCGCCCCGGGTGACACCAACCCTAGTGACGCCTCTGATATGTAACTATATATTTAGAACTCCACGATTTTGTTCTCATAATAAAAAGTAAATTCTACAAAGTTAGATGATAGATTAAAAAAAAAAAAATGACCTTTATTTCAACTATTGTAACTCTTAATAAAATAAGTATATTCGTTATTACTCTAGCCAATAGCTCTGGGACAGGGGTTTGTGAACTGTAGCCTTAGGACAGCAAGAGGCCGTATGGACGAAAGGTGCGGTCGTGGAAATATATTCAAATTATAAAAACCTGCGAAGGTCAATTATTTCAAATTTTTTACTTTATTAAGTAAAATTGTAAATGAAATATTTCATATTCATTGAAACTCTAAATCCCTTGTTATAGCGAGAGTAATTACAACTCCGATAGCTGTACCGTTATCTGCAGTGCTTGTCACTCATATACATACATTGTGGCTGATGAGGGCAGGTTGTCAATCATATACATACATTGTAGCTAATGAGGGCAGGTTGTCACTCATATACATACATTGTAACTAATGAGGGCAGGTTTTCACTCATATACATACATTGTAGCTAATGAGGGCAGGTTTTCACTCATATACATACATTGTAGCTGATGAGGGCAGGTTGTCACACATATACATACATTGTAGCTGTTAAGGGCAAGTGTCACGCATATACATACATTGTAGCTGATGAGGACAGGTTGTCACTCATATACATACATTGTAGCTGATGAGGACAGGTTGTCACTCATATACATACATTGTTGCTGATGAGGACAGGTTGTCACTCATATACATACATTGTAGCTGATAAGGACAGGTTGTCACTCATATACATACATTGTAGCTGATGACGGAAGATTGTCATATAAATACATTGTAGCTGATTAGGGCAGGTTGTCACTCATATACATACATTGTAGGTGATTAGGGCAGGTGTCACTCATATACATACATTGTAGGTAATTAGGGCAGGTGTCACTCATATACATTCATTGTAGGTGATTAGGGCAGGTGTCACTCATATACATACATTGTAGTTGATGAGGGCAGGTTGTCACTCATATACATACATTGTAGCTGATGAGGACAGGTTGTCACTCATATACATACATTGTAGCTGATGACGGAAGATTGTCATATAAATACATTGTAGCTGATTAGGGCAGGTTGTCACTCTTATACATACATTGTAGGTGATTAGGGCAGGTGTCACTCATATACATACATTGTAGGTGATTAGGGCAGGTGTCACTCATATACATTCATTGTAGGTGATTAGGGCAGGTGTCACTCATATACATACATTGCAGTTGATGAGGGCAGGTTGTCACTCATATACATACATTGCAGCAGATGAGGGCAGGTTGTCACTCATATACATACATTGCAAGTGATTAGGGCAGGTTGTCACTCATATACATACATTGTAGCTGATGAGGGCAGGTTGTCACTCATATACATACATTGTAGCTGATGAGGGCAGGTTGTCACTCATATATATACATTGTAGCTGATGAGGGCAGGTTGTCACTCATATACATACATAGCAGCTGATGAGGGTAGGTTGTCACTCATATACATACATTGTGGCTGATGAGGGCAGGTTGTCAATCATATACATACATTGTAGCTAATTAGGGCAGGTTGTCACTCATATACATACATTGTAGCTGATGAGGGCAGGTTGTCAATCATATACATACATTGTAGCTGATGAGGGCAGGTTGTCAATCATATACATACATTATAGCTGATGAGGGCAGGTTGTCACTCATATACATACATTGTAGCTGATAAGGGCAGGTTGTCACTCATATACATACATTGTAGCTGATGAGGGCAAGCTATAAAGTGAAACCCTTTTACTGACGCACCAAAACCTTGTGTTGCGCACATTCGCTGTATCGGCTTGTTCTGTGTAACCGTAGAAGAAAAGATGAAATTCCTGCTACTTTCTTTTCAGGCATCCTCGAAGCGATATTGCTGGAATTCGTAGAAAGTTTTCAGGATGTCGAAAAGATCTCACAAATATGAGACTCATTGCTACTCCACATTTGGTTGAGACAGAGATTGGTCTGATGTGAAACCCTTTTACTGACGCACAAAAACCTTGTGTTGCGCACATTCGCTGTATCGTGCTTGTTCTGTGTAACCGTAGAAGAAAAGATGAAATTCCTGCTACTTTCTTTTCAGGCATCCTCGAAGCGAAATTGCTGGAATTCGTAGAAAGTTGTCAGGATGTCGACAAGATCTCAAAAATATGAGACTCATTGCTACTCCACATTTAGTTGAGACAGAGTTTGGTCCGGTGTATGTCCAAATGAAACTGATCGAAATTTAAAACAAAAAAAACGCACAGGTTGTGAAGAAATAAGGAGAGGAATTATCTACTGGAGACATGAATGTGGCTGTGGAGTATCCCAAGCGAAATAGCAAGAAACTCTCTAATGCTATTGTGAAGCACTAACATGTTTGAAGCGTCATTTTCATTATTTTCATTGAATTATCTCAAGAACAAATATCGAACTCGACTGATAGAAACCAATATGGTGTAAGGAATAAGACAGATGATCTCCAGCGAGTGACCTGACATTCCGTGAACATCCAAGTGCAAGGCAGCCACTAATATCTGAACTCTGGACTCTAACTTACGTGGGCAGTGTTAATGAAACAGCTTATCACTTATTCAGTTATTGTGTTCTCTGTGTATTAATGCCACTTAAAAATATCCTTATGTTGTACGTGAGTGATACGATGTTAGGACACTGTTAGGTTTATATTTGACAATATTTAACATTGCAGAAATATAAGAATATATAATCTGAAACGTGTATTTTTGTCAGGAAGCACTGTGATTGCCTACAATACATTATGATGACGTCATTATTATATTAAGAACCTATACAACAGAGCATCCAGCGCAGTACTCTACAACGGCAAGCTGGGAGATTGGTTCAAGACCACTGTTGGTGTCAGACAAGGATGTTTACTCTCCCCCATCCTCTTCAACCTCTTCCTAGAAAGAATTATGACTGATGTGCTCGAAGACCATGCCGGAACGGTCAGCATCGGAGGAAGGATCATAACTAACTTACGCTTCGCCGATGACATTGACGGCCTAGCTGGCAGCGAGGACGAACTAAAAGAACTCCTTGCAAAGCTAGAGAAGACGTCGAAGGCCTATGGCATGGAAATTAATGCAGAAAAGACCAAGGTCATGGCAAACAAGAATTTCATAAGTGAGATACGGATAAACGGTCAAAGACTCGAGGAGGTCCCTACCTTCAAATACCTAGGGGCTGTAATATCCGATGAAGGCTCAAAGCCAGAAATTCTTGCCAGAACGGCTCAAACAACTGCAGCACTAAGCAAACTGAGAAACATCTGGCAAAGCAAGAAGCTCTCCCTGAGACCAAAGAT
>MUZC01001393.1:25595-48640 GCA_002072015.1 Radix auricularia
TAATTACAATTAATAAAACATAAAAGTATAATGTCTGTGTTTGTTGCAAAACTTTTGTTTTGGGAATATTTAAATGATGTATTTCTAAATATTCGAAATTGCAAAGCAGAGATGAAGACTTGCTGGCTTACTCTTAACACTTAACAAGCCTTTATTCAGTCTGAACCAAAGAATTAAAGTCATTTTGCTTTTGGATATTACTTACTAGGTGTGTATTTCTTTGCGTGAAGATAAACTCATATCCCAAAGAGGGATAAATACTTACTAATATAAGAGTGCTTATTTGAATTATATAGAAAAATCTGGAATTTAGACACATTTTTAAAGAAGGATCCAGGTTGTGAAGAAATAAGGAGAGGAAATATCAACTGGAGACATGAATGTACCCTTGGAGTATCCCCAGCGAAATAGCAAGAAACCCTCTAATTCTATTATTAAGAGTTAACATGTTTGAAGCGTCATTTTCATTATTTTCATTGAATTATCTCAAGAACAAATATCGAGCTCGACTGATAGAAACCAGTCTGGTGTAAGGAATAAGACAGATGATCTCCATCGAGTGACTGGACATTCCGCGCACATCCAAGTGCAAGGCAGCCACTAATATCTGAACTCTGGACTTCTAACTTACATTGGCAGTGTTAATGAAACAGCTTATCAATTATTCAGTTATTGTGTTCTCAGTGTATTAATGCCACTTAAAAATATCCTTATGTTGTACGTGAGTGACACGATGTTAGGACACTGTCAGGTTTATATATGACAATGTTTAACATTGCAGAAATATAAGAATATATAATCTGAAATGTGTATTTTTGCCAGGAAGCACTGTGATTGCCTACAATACATTATGATGACGTCATTATTATATCGCGTTGACTATCGTTAGAGTTCAATTTTTCGATGTTTAGTTAAAAATTTTGGTTATGGTAGATATAGTAATGTTTTTAATTTTTTTTATCATCTTATATGCAGCCGTAAATAACACAAAGGTTACGCGCCCCTGATCGAGGTTGTTTTAGTTGTACTTAGTTAAGGTAAGTAACAGGAGGTATTTAACTACTTCATTTTAATTCTTTTAAAATTTTAATTATCAAAAGTACATTTTTTTTTATT
This sequence comes from Radix auricularia, assembly GCA_002072015.1. Classification (NCBI taxonomy): domain Eukaryota; kingdom Metazoa; phylum Mollusca; class Gastropoda; family Lymnaeidae; genus Radix; species Radix auricularia. The sequence goes on from MUZC01001393.1 coordinate 26,712, forward strand.
TCAATTTTTTAAAATAAACAATTGTAAAGAAAATAATTTAAGGCCCATTTAAATAATTTGGCCAATTAATTTTCCACCTTTATTCGTCTTTAAATAAGAAAAAATAAATAAAACAACAACAAAACAACACACAAGCAAACATCTAATGTGAAATAAATCTTTTTTGTACATTCCTGATGTTGTTGTTGTAGTTTTGTTTTAAAAATCTGTTTTACATTCGGTGTAGTAAACTTTCTCTCAATTAATCATATTTAAGTCAGTAAAAAAAATTATTAATATAAACAATACATTTATTATGGATAATAAAAAAATTAACACACATGAGTACCATTTTTTAAAGTTTATTATTCACATTGCAGCATAAAAACCATAAAGCCGAAACAAAGAAACAAATTATAGATCTAAATGTTATTTATTCGAATACTCTGTACAGGATCACCCCCCGCCCCCATTTTTATCATGTTATCATGACAAATTTATATAATATCATTATTTAAATAAGAACAAACCAGATTATTTTTAATGCCGTTATTTTAGGAGTTAATCATTTCTTTACCAAAATTTGGATATCGTGACAAGCAGACTGACAATAGCAGATTACCCAAATGACCTGTCCAGCAGCAGTTACACAATGGTCAGTTATCATGTTAAATGTCTATATTCTTCCGGTCGATGTGACGTAACGATTTTATTAAAAAAAACAGTCACGTTGTTACAAGTAAACAGAATGTCACCTACACAGTTACAAACAACAGTCAGGATGTTACAAGTAAACAGAATGTCACCTAAACAGTTACAAACAACAGTCAGGTTGTTACAAGTAAACAGAATGTCACCTAAACAGTTACAAACAACAGTTAGGATGTTACAATTAAACAGAATGTCACCTAAACAGTTACAAACAACAGTCAGGATGTTACAATTAAACAGAATGTCACCTAAACAGTTACAAACAACAGGATGTTATAATTAAACAGAATGTCACCTAAACAGTTACAAACAACAGGATGTTACAAGTAAACAGAATGTCACCTAAACAGTTACAAACAACAGTCAGGATGTTACAAGTAAACAGAATGTCACCTAAACAGTTACAAACAACAGTCAGGTTGTTACCAGTAAACAGAATGTAACCTAAACAGATACAAACAACATTTAGGTTGTTACAAGTAAACAGAATGTCACCTAAACAGTTACAAACAACAGTCAGGTTGTTACAAGTAAACAGAATGTCACCTACACAGTTACAAACAACAGTCATGTTGTTACAAGTAAACAGAATGTCACCTACACAGTTACTAACAACAGTCAGGTTGTTACAAGTAAACATAATGTCACCTAAACAGTTACAAACAACAGGTTGTTACAAGTAAAAAGAATGTCACCTAAACAGTTACAAACAACTGTCAGGTTGTTACAAGTAAACAGAATGTCACCTACACAGTTACAAACAACAGTCAGGTTGTTACAAGTAAACAGAATGTCACCTAAACAGTTACAAACAACTGTCAGGTTGTGACAAGTAAACAGAATGTCACCTACACAGTTACAAACAACATTTAGGTTGTTACAAGTAAACAGAATGTCACCTACACAGTTACAAACAACAGTCAGGATGTTACAATAAAACAGAATGTCACCTAAACAGTTACAAACAACAGTCAGGTTGTTACAAGTAAACATAATGTCACCTAAACAGGTACAAACAACTGTCAGGTTGTTACAAGTAAACAGAATGTCACCTAAACAGTTACAAACAACAGTCAGGATGTTATAATTAAACAGAATGTCACCTAAACAGTTAAAAAACAGTCAGGATGTTACAATTAAACAGAATGTCACCTAAACAGTTACAAACAACTGTCAGGTTGTTACAAGTAAACAGAATGTCACCTAAGCAGTTACCAACAACAGTCAGGATGTTACAATTAAACAGAATGTCATCTAAACAGTTAAAAAACAGTCAGGATGTTACAATTAAACAGAATGTCACCTAAACAGTTACAAACAACAGTCAGGATGTTACAATTAAACAGAATGTCACCTAAACAGTTACAAACAACAGTCAGGATGTTAAAATTAAACAGAATGTCACCTAAACAGTTACAAACAACAGTCAGGATGTTATAATTAAACAGAATGTCACCTAAACAGTTACAAACAACAGTCAGGTTGTTACAAGTAAACAGAATGTCCCCTACACAGTTACAAACAACTGTCAGGTTTTTACAAGTAAACAGAATGTCAACTACACAGTCACAAATAACTGTCAGGTTGTTACAAGTAAACAGAATGTCACCTACACAGTTACAAACAACAGGTTGTTACAAGTAAACAGAATGTCAACTACACAGTTACAAACAACAGTCAGGTTGTTACAAGTAAACAGAATGTCACCTAAACAGTTACAAACAACAGTAAGGTTGTTACAAGTAAAAAGAATGTCACCTTAACAGTTACAAACAACACTCAGGTTGTTACAAGTAAACATAATGTCACCTACACAGTTACAAACAACAGTCAGGTTGTTACAAGTAAACACAATGTCACCTACACAGTTACAAACAACAGTCAGGTTGTTACAAGTAAACAGAATGTCACCTACACAGTTACAAACAACTGTCAGGTTTTTACGAGAAAACTCACAATTTTATATTTTCTAATTCAGTTCGTAGAGGATCAACACAGTCGTTTATATGTCTATAGAAAATTATTTATAAATATACATAATTAAAAAATTCCCTATTTTGTGACGAAAGCAAAAAATAGGGCGCACAGTTTAAGATTGTTGCGTCACATATTTGGTTTGAAGATAAATAGGGCACACATATTTTGAGAGTTTTGTCACATTGTTCGTAACAAGATATATAGGGCACACAGATTTATAGAGTTTTGTATCATTATTTGTATGAAGATAAATAATGAGTATGAAATCTTTAAAAGATTTTCCTCTATTGTTCATACTTTTAGAACCAATTGTAAAATTGATAATGTTCCTTAGTTTGCTTTTACGTGGTTTATATTGATAACTCGTAATCATGCATAAAATTAGAATAAATTAAGAGGAATGAATATTATATTTTAAAGAAACAACTCATAGATCACCCGTAACAATATGCTGGATATTATGATTAATGTTGTTATAAACGTATGTTTAATTAATGTTACCCTTATCTATTAAGTTATTAATCCCTTATATAAATTTAAAAACAGAGATTAAAAAAAGGCGTATACATGTTTCTGAAAATGGTTTGTTTTATCGCGTACGATGTCTTAAGGTTCTACTTTATATTTGTTTCTTAATATATATAAAAGCTAAGATACATTTTGTAATCTCATGTAGAAAAAATTAAAATATCATTGAACTATTCTACAACTGTAAGGGGCCGTACATAAATGATGTCACGCGATTTTTGCCGATTTTTGACCCCCTCCCCCCTACGTCACGCGTAGTCACAAAAACGTAGACCCCCCCCTCCAAAAGTACGTAACAAAACTTTGACCCCCCCCCACCCTTCAAAAAAAAAAAGAACTTTATCTTCAAAATAAGTGTTTCAAATCACTTTTTTTGTCATTTAAGTACTTATTTAATGTATTTTTACAATGTAATATTGTAACACGCGTGAAGTTAAGTAAAAGACATTAAATAAATTGTAAGCCAGTGATTCTCAAACTTTTACATATCAGACGACCGCAAAGAATTTTTCCATTTCACCAGGTACCGATGCATTCTTTTGCCCGTTTGACATGATTTTCTCTGTACTGATTTGATAGCAAAATGAGGCCCTACAAAACTTAAAGCCCTATAAGATTAAGTATGAATCCAGATTGTCTTATCTATTATATTTTTAAAATAAATGTTAAGTTTCCAAGGCATTACAAGATAGCTAATGAACAAAGAAGCGGTAATGTCAAAAACCATTCGATGTGATTAACCTTTATGATTAAGCTCGTGAATACTGTTGATGTTACAAGAATCATTGCATTGTTGACCGACCTAGAATATGTAGATACAAGTAAGACAATTCCTCCAATTGATTTCAATCTCTTAATGACAGTTTTACTACTAAGTATATGCACATAAAAGGCATTTGACCTAAAATTATAACATTGGTATAACGTCTCATGTTTTCTAAAAAAAGTATTAGGTATGCGGTGGAAGAGGAAATCGGAAAATAGCCAATACTGTACGAACCCCACATTTGTGCAGGAAAGTAAAGTGCCATCTTGTAAATACAGTAATTCCTGCATGTTGAAGACTGAAAAATTACTATAACATTATTAAAATATCCAATCTTATCATAACTTTTTACTCCGAAGCTCATAAATTTGTTTGTTTTGTTGTTTTTTTTTTAATTCTTTTCTCTTCAGGATTTCACGTACGTCACACAAGAGTTGTAAATATAATGTCACCGATGTACGAGGAGTTTTTAAATTGTTGCATCCTCTTGTGGAATTTATAAACTAATGAAAATTACATGGCTACCGCTATCGGTCTGTTAAACCAAGGGGTCGGTTAACAGCGAAAAATTATCTCATTTGGGGTAAAAAGGGAACTCTTGGGGGTAATGCTGAATCATAATCATTGTGGGGATAAACGGCCGTGAAAAAAACGAAATGTGTTAACATCATTAGATTATATTTTATTTTAATTCATAAAAATTAAACATTGACTGTAAATCATACTGTTAACTTCTTTGTTAAAAAAAATATTATTAAAAATATTTTTTAATGTATTTTATTTTAAAAAATCGCTCAATTGACTGACGGGCATCCCTAAAGAAAGAGGTCGGCTAACAGGGGTAAATTACCTCATCTTGGGCTTGGGTCAAAAGGGAATTTGTGGGAGTAATGCAGACTCATTTGAGACATATAAAATCCACTCCACTCCACTAGATATTTTCAAATACGTCATGTGTACGTTTACGCTTGTAACATATGCCCACTATTGAACCGGTTCTTTCCAGTAAATGCATTTGTTAAATTTGTTATCTATGTAGATTTCTTATTTACGTACTATACGAAGACATCTATATCCAACCTACTTTTATTTATGTTGACACAAGTGACAATAATCTTAATCAACATGACTGGACTGTATCTAGTATCCTTTCTGTCATAATTAGAATTAATGCCTTAAAAATTGAGTTCAGAAGAAAGTAATTTTGTGCTACTCTTGAACTGCGATGTAAAGAATTTGATGCATGCAATAAAGTTAGTAAATACTTTTGACTAATTTTAAATGAACTCATTAATCATTATATTTAGAATGGTCGGAGGCGTTTGACCAAAAACCAATCGAAAAATTTATCAAACTTAAAACGTTTATAATTGTATCAAATAGATTCCCGTCCACCACCCACAAAATTGATATTCCGTGTCGTTTTAACTTAAAATATCTACATATAATCCTATCAAGATCTTTTTTTAGACACATGTCCTGTTTGTTAAACTATATAGTTGAAGATGGGGGGGGGGGGGGATAACCAACACACAAAAAAAGTTCGCAGACTCCTACCGCTAGAGAACTAAAAGAAGCTGGTGACATCACAAATGCTTTGATGTCAACGTGAAGCGTCGCAGCGTATCAATTTGGTATGTTCTCTTGTTGGTTCTCCAACTTATAAATATATATAATTTTCGTGTCTTGATAACTTAAACAAACCGGCGGCTGATGGCCTATCGACAGGCACTTTGAGAAGCACTGAAAAAAAAAAAAGTCATTAAATTTAAATAAATTTTAAGAGACCAAATATTTAAATGGAATGAGTGGAAGTTTTATTTAAAGTTACTGTTTCGATGTGACGTCACATTTCTTCAGCCCCCCTCCCTCCCCCACGTCACGCATCGTCACAAAAGTGAGACCCTACTCCCCCCCTAGGTGCCCCTAATTACTTTAGCAATCAATCAATCCTCCCTTAAAGCGAACTCTAATTACTTTAGCAATCAATCAATCATCCCTTAACCCAAACTCTAATTACTTTAGCAATCAAACAATCATCCCTTAACCCTAACTCTAATTACTTTAGCAATCAATCAACCAATCATCCCTTGACCCAAACTCTAATTACTTTAGCAATCAATCAATCATTCCTTAGCCCGAACTCAAATTACTTTAGCAATCAATCAATCATCCCTTAACCCAAACTCTAAATACTTAAGCAATCAATCAATCATCCCTTAACCCGAACTCTAATTACTTAAGCAATCAATCAATCATCCCTTAACCCGAACTCTAATTACTTTAGCAATCAACCAATCATCCCTTAACCTGAACTCTAATTACTTTAGCAATCAACCAATCATCCCTTGACCCGTTGGTTGGTCGTTGAGGCGACACTATGAACCAGAGTCGATGAATGTAACCTCTTTAATGTCTTTTTCCCAATTCTAATTTTTGTCTGCCTTTAGCAATAAACAGTCATTTTTTTTTTCACAAATCGGACAAAACATTATCAAGTCATTTACATTGAATCCCTTAATCTTAAGAGGTTATTGCTCATGTTTTAAATTGTTAGTAAATCGTTTATTGTACAGTAAATGTTTACATTTAATAGGTTTCATGTCTTTATATTAATATATTTAATGATACAATATATTTTTCCAATTTTATCTGTACATATTTTAGTATGTTACATTGAAAGAAACATTTAAGCAACACAAAAATACTTATTAGTCTTATTGATGAGTACATTATAATTTTAACAACTTTTCTTTTGTAAAAAAATTACATGAAATAACTAATATGTCAAATCTATTTTACTTCATCAAATGTATTGTACTTTATTTTATGCGTCAGTAATAGTTCTCTGTAGTGCGCAGTTAAATTTACGGGATTAAATATTTTAGTACATCGTTCTCTAATAAAAACAAATTATATATATTTTTTTAAAATATGTTATTTTTAAGCACAGTCTTTGAAAATATATTTTATTGAAATGTTTGAACAGCATCAAAAACGAAACAAAATGTATATTATAGAAAGCTGCAAACTTTGTTGTTTATTTCAAAAGATTATTAACAAACATATATATTTTAAAAAATTTATTAATAATACTAATAATAAACAAATTTCAATAATTGAATCAAGGTAAAACATTAACACTTGAACAATTTATTTTCATTTCAAAAATGTAAGTGGGTTGTGTGTTTGTGTGTGTAAGTGTTTGTGTGTGTTTTTGTTTTTGTGTGTGTGTATGTGTGTTTTGTGTATATTGTTTTGTTTTTAAAGATGAAACACATACAGTATTTTTTATTATAACTTACTTTGTTAACAACAACAAAAACGAAATTTTAAAATGAAAATTAGGTATAGAGGAGTGGAAATGGAAGGTGTTCGTTTTTCAAAAAAATGGTTCTTTGACAGAATAGAATATGGTTGAAACCTGCCATCTGTGAATGTTGTACTGACACTTGGGCAAAAGAAATTCTTAATACCCTGGAAAGTAAGTAATGTAATTTAATAACAATACATTTGATCTCTAAAATATGGTAAATGTTTAACACGATGCTTTTGCAGTGTCCTAATATAATCGTGAGTGTATAATACCCCTTTATAGTCAGTAAAAAAATTGAGGGGTCAATAATAATTTAAGTAAGGTGACCAGACGTTCCAATTTAGGCGGGACAGTCTCGATTTCAGACCTCATGTCGTGTGGATCTGCGCTAGTCCAGGCGGGATGCCCTTTTGTCCAAATGTTTTCAATACTTAATTTCCTAAAATAAAAACCATTAATTTTATTGTGATTTGGAGTAGGAATGACTCAATATTTTTAAACTTAATTAAATATTAAAAATAGTGATAGTTTTATATAAATTGTAATTGCTTTATTGTTAGCGAAACCGCTTGGTACATTTATTTATGTGGTTATTTACATTTTCCTCCTAATTATGGCTTTCAGGTGACTTAGCGAGAGAAAACGTAATGTGACAAGATGTCTTGATTCCAGACTTCATGTCTTTCTAAAGTGACCAGACTTCATGTCCCTCTAAAGTGATTATACTTCATTTCCCGATAAAGTGACCAGACTTCATGTTTCGCTAAAGTGACAAGATATCCCGATTTTTAGGTCAAGAATTTTTTGTAGAGGGGAAACCCGGTTCCCATCCCGCTTCACCCCATGGCAATTCTAGTCACCATGATCTAAGTGAGAACAGCAATAAAGGATTAAAACATAATATAAATTACTAAAACAATGAGTATATTTCCACATATTTTTAAATTAGTAGCCACGTGTCCTTTTTTAGTATTTAGAATTTTTTTCTTCTTAAAAATAGTTAACAATATGCAATTTGCTTTTCAGAAGGAAAATACTACATCCAATAACTCTGGCTGTTATTTAGATGATGACAGCATGTTCCTATTTGAGATTTTTGAAAATTAATTACAGTTTTTATAAGGAAAGAAATTCTTTACTACTATTCTTATTCATTTTGTCCCTCTTTCTTATAATACATATCTAAGAGACTTTAATATATTTTATCTACAATACTACCACAAGACAGGTAGAATCAACTATTTTTAAATCATGAAACATGACGAGATCATTTTAGTAAATACCATGACTAGAAACTAAATACAAACATCTTAAAAAACCACACTACCAATGTACATGGCTCTAATAATCCAACAAACAACACACCACACTACCAATGTACATGACTCTAATAAGCCACCAAACAACACACCACACTACCAATGTACATGACTCTAATAAGCCACGAAACAACACACCACACCACCAATGTACATGGCTCTAATAATCCAACAAACAACACACCACACCACCAATGTACATGACTCTAAGAATCCAACAAACAACACACCGCACCACCAATGTACATGGCTCTAATAAGCCAACAAACAACACACCACACTACCAATGTACATGACTCTAATAAGCCACCAAACAACACACCACACTACCAATGTACATGGCTCTAATAATCCAACAAACAACACACCACACCACCAATGTACTTGACTCTAATAATCCAACAAACAACACACCACACCACCAATGTACTTGACTCTAATAAGCCAACAAACAACACACCACACCACCAATGTACATGGCTACTGTGATGAGAATTGATCTCGTTGTAATTGACGTGTAAAAATAACAACAATTAAAACAATTGTTCTTTTGAAACTTGCACTGATCCATTGTACCATGTGGTATCAAATTGATAATCTCGGCTTTGCTGATGACCTTGCCCACCTTGAACATACCCAACAACAGATGCAGCAGGAACAAACATTTTCGCAACTAATTCTGCAAGCATGTGTCTCAACATACACAAAGGGAAGAGTAAAATCCTTCAGCTAAATGCTGTCAGAACATCAACCATCATGCTTGAAGGAGAAGATCTTGAGTAGGTTGACAGTTTTGTTTACCTTGGCAGCGTGGTAGATAAATAATCTGGTACAGATACAGACGTCAAATTAAGGATCGGAAAAGCAAGAGCAGCCTTCCCGCAAATCAAGAATGTTAAGGTATCCATTAACTTATGCATCAAGTTAAATGTAATGATTTTTAATGCTGCTATATTGAGTTGAGACATGGAGAACAACGGCTGTAAGCCTTACCAGAATCCATTCCTTCATTAACAATTGTCTAATAATGATTATCAGAATTCACTTGACGGACACAATGAGCAACCGGGAATTGTTGAGCGGACAAAACAGAAGCACATTAAGGAAGAGATTCATCAAAAGTGGTGGAGGTGGATCGGTCATACACTAAATAAAACCTGCTTCTAATATAACAAAAGTGGTGGAGATGGATCGGTCATACACTAAATAAATCCTGCTTCTAATATAACAAAAGTGATGGAGGTGGATCGGTCATACACTAAATAAAACCTGCTTCTAATATAACAAAAGTTATGGAGATGGATCGGTCATACACTAAATAAAACCTGCTTCTAATATAACAAAAGTGGTGGAGGTGGATCGGTCATACACTAAATAAACTGCTTCTAATATAACAAAAGTGGTGGAGGTGGATCGGTCATACACTAAATAAAACCTGCTTTTAATATAACAAAAGTGGTGGAGGTGGATCGGTCATACCTTAAATAAAACCTGCTTTTAAAATAACAAGGCAAGCACTGAAATGGAACCTACATGGTAAACGGAAAATAGGCTGTCCATGAAACACTTGGCGCCGAGAACTGGAGGCAGACATCAAGGGAATTGACCACGAAAGGAAGATCCTCGAGAAAATCACGGTACACCCGCCCCACATGGGATGAATGTTGTCTTTTCTTTGACAACCTAGGCATTTACCCCGCCCACTCTCTGCTTTCCTATATAAATTCGCTCTGTTATCTCTCAGCTTCACTTTTTTTTGATACTTTGGCTTAAACCGCAGCTAGGTTTCTTAATTTTATTTTTATTTTCGTTTTATTTGTGTATTGTATGTTCGTTGATAAAGGCTCTTTGCCGAAACGTTCGCTGTTTTGTTTCGTCCTGTCAGGCAAACCCATACCTTCTCTACGACTTTTCCATTTAATTAAATTTAATAGAACCAACGTGTGTATATATTTGGTAAGACGTTACTTAAGAAATCGTGAAAGTATAAGAGAGATATTTCTCTGTGTCTAATTTGAGGATTTTCACAAATTACAATAGTTTTTTTTAACAAATTCTACAAAATATGATAAGGTATATTAATTTTAACTAGTATATGAACATTAAGTGTGATTTATTGATGATATTTATTGACTTGATTTATTTACTAATCTATAGACGTTAATTATAGTTCTGAACTAGTGTCTGATTTATAGACCTTATACGTCAGTTAAAATGACTTAACTACCCTCAAATATACATCCTTGTTTGCATTACATTATTTTTTAATTAACATGATAAAATGTCTCAGAAGTCTGGTGTTGATAGAAATACAATATGACGACTGCGGCAAAAGAGCAATTAGCAATCAAGACATAAGATTATTATCTTCAACATTGATGGATGACACAATTTGTATACAAATATTCATAATACAACAGCAATGTTTTGAACTAAATCGGTGAATTAATTGTGTCTATAATTTGAACGTGAGGAAAAACACTTTTTCTTGTGATATAATTTTATTGCAACATCTGATGCGCATTATTGTGTATTGCCAGTAATCGCTGCACCAAAATGCTCCGAGACAAATATATGTTAACATTGTGTTGTTCTTGAGAAAAGTTAGGATAGAAGGCACGAAACTTAATCTTTTTAATGTAATTTTAAATTTTATATACAACATTATACTGTTTGACATTTTTATAAACTTGTGTTACAGTAAATTTTCAAAAATATATTTTATATTAGTAATTTTAAAAAAGAAGTTGAAACAAAGTGATTTTAATTAAAAATCAACATATTAACTTTATTATTATTTATATTAACGTAAATGTTAAAATTAACTTACAATGGTTAACCTATACGTACCTTTAACTATATTTTGGCGATGTTTTGGAAAATTCCTAGACGATTTCAGTTATGTCAGTGGCATGCCACTGAACTAGTTCCCTATAATAGGGGATACAATAACATTCAAATGCCATGATTTTCGTCCCAACTAGTTAACACTAGCTTCGAAAAAAGCCTCATGTTGTCTCTATGTTATACTGTTTCTCAATTTAACTGTTAAATTTATTGATACGAACGTAAATTATAAAATTGTATCTTAGGGTAAGTCTTTTATAAATATATGTCTTTTGAACTGCATAAATTTGATTGCCTGATTTAGAAGTGTATATATGTGGCATACCTTTAAGCCATATAATTAGTGATACAATAACGTTCAACTGCTATGATTTTAGTCCCAACCTGTTAAAAGCAAAATCCGAATAAGCCATATCATGTGTCTCTATTTTATTCCATACCTAAGTGGAGAATGATTCATAATTTAGACATAAAATCAACATAATCTAAACTGAAATAGTAACTATATACTCAGAGGAAATATTGACGATTGGTATTTTTAAAAATAATTTTTAACAATGTAGCCCAACCTTTGACATCTTTTAATCACAAGAAACATTGCTATAAAAGAATTCTTAGTACCAGCACTTAGCAATGAAACACGATGTTTGGTAAAGTAAAGTAGTTATCGACTACGATCATAATAAATCGATAAAAGACAAGTGACATTTATTTTCTAAAATTAGTGGAAGACATGTAGCTTAAAACTTACTGAATTCATGTCAAATGTTTTAGGGATGTAGGCCATGCGGGGCTCATGTCCCTTCCTTATGTAACATAAAACTAACTGAATTCATGTCAAATGTTTTAGGGATGCAGACCATACGGAGGTTCGTGTTGCTACCACATGTAACATAAAACTAACTGAATTCATGTCAAATGTTTTAGGGATGTAGGCCATACGGAGGCTCGTGTTGCTACCACATGTAGCATAAAACTAACTGAATTCATGTCAAATGTTTTAGGGATGTAGGCCATACGGAGGTTCGTGTTGCTATCACATGTAACATAAAGCTAACTGAATTCATTTCAAATGTTTGAGGGATGTAGGCCATGCGGGGCTCGTGTCCCTACCACGTCTAAACAGGGAAAGATTTTGCTCTTTAACCATACTAAAAAGTTTTAAAAGCACTGGAATAAAACACTAAGTTATTTTCAATAGACATTTTTTTAAGGAGACAAGGAGTACTTATTTAGTCACGTGCCAGCTTATGAAGCTCTCCGTGCTTACTGTGGCACGCGTGCCATAAGTTCGCCATCACTTATTTAAAATGTAATTTTAAGTAATCTTAAAGTATATGAACATTCAATTAAGATTAAATTTATATGCGAAACTATATTATTACTTCTTGGTGTAATGCAACCCATTCCTTATAATATATGTAAATTTGTGCTGTGGAGATCACGATGATTTAATAGAATATTCTTTGACATTTTTATCGATTAAATTAATTCAATCGATGCAATTCGATTAACTTTAAAGAAAATAATTCTATTATTGCTTTAAAATATTTATTATTAGTTAATGTTTTTAGTTACACACCTTTACCTCGTATTATTATTATTATTCATTTAGAGGTGCATATGTTAACAAAAAGGTTAACTTCCTTATTTCTTGCATATTGTTACGTCATAATTTTAGGAGCCATTGGTTTACTGGGACTTAAGATATTTTGTGAAATAATTAATTTCCACAAACTTACAATAATCCACAAAAAAAATCTTAGTTAAATCCCTTATATTACCTTCACCATCTTGTCGTGGTCGGTTTCATAGTTAAATCAATTATATTACCTTCACCATCTTGTCGTGTTCGGTTATAGTTAAATCCCTTATATTACCTTCCCCATCTTGTCGTGGTCGGTTTCATTGCTAAATCCTTTATATTACCTTCACCATCTTGTCGTGGTCGGTTGTGTGATGGAAAAAAAAAAGTAAAAAAGGATCCAATACTCGTCATGTTATCAAAGTTTAATGTTGGACAAATACATTTGTCACCTAACAAGGCATTGTATCAAAGTTTAATGTTTGTCAAATACATGTGTCACCTAACAAGGCATTGTATCAAAGTTTAATGTTGGACAAATACATTTGTCACCTAACAAGGCATTGTATCAAAGTTTAATGTTGGACAAATACATTTGTCACCTAACAAGGCATTGTATCAAAGTTTACTATTGGACAAATACATTTGTCACCTAACAAGGCATTGTATCAAAGTTTAATGTTGGACAAATACATTTGTCACCTAACAAGGCATTATATCAAAGTTTAAAGTTGGACAAATACATTTGTCACCTAACATGTAATTGTATCAAAGTTTAATGTTTGACAAAAACATTTGTCACCTAACAAGACAATGTATTAAATTTTAATGTTGGACAAATACATTTGTCACCTAACCAGGCATTGTATCAAAGTTTATTGTTGAACAAATGCATTTGTCACCTAACATGGCATTGTATCAAAGTTTAATGTTGGACAAATACATTTGTCACCTAATATGGCATTGTACCAAAGTTTAATGTTGGACAAATACATTTGTCACCCAACAAGGCATTGTATCAAAGTTTAATGTTGGACAAATACATTTGTCACCTAACAAGGCATTGTATCAAAGTTTAATGTTGGACAAATACATTTGTCACCTAACAAGGCATTGTATCAAAGTTTAATTTTGGACAAATACATTTGTCACCTAACAAGGCATTGTATCAAAGTTTAATGTTGGACAAATATATTTGTCACCTAATAAGGCATTGTATCAAAATTTTAGATTAATCGAATCTACCGAATATAAATTAGTGCACATTTATTTTATCATTATTTATTTCTATGCCGTCATCTGCTATTGTTTACTTCCACATGTCTCTATAGTTCTTTCCATCAATTGTTGACCACACATCCCCACCGTTTTACAACATGTGGAGTTTAGACACGTTTAGTCAGTAATTGTTTTTATCTCGGTGTGTATTATATTTAAAGAAATTAATATTTTAAGTTTCTTCTCATAAATAAGGGATTTAAAGTCTCTTTTTACTGGTTTTTAACTTATGAGCTGTCTATTTAAATCCCTTATATTATCCCTTATAATTTCGATTAAAATTAGAGAACATTTTCTGTTATTGCCTTTTAAAATATTTATTAGTTGATAATATTTTTAGTTACACACTTTTACCTCGTATTATTATTATTATTCATTTAGAGGTGCATACGTTAACAAAAAGGCTAACTTCCATATTTCTTGTTTAGTGTTACGTCACAAAATGTAGGAGCCATCGAGTTACTGCGACTTAAAAAAATTCGTGAAATAAATAATCTCAACAAACTTATAATAATCCCCAAATAAATTCATTGTGGAATTCCTTATATTACCTTCACCCTCTTGTCTTTGTCGGTTTGGTAAACGAAAAAACAAAAGTAAAAAATGATCCATTTCACGTTATCGAGCAATAAATTTGCACATACACATTTATTACCTAGCAAGGCATTGTATCAAAATTTTAGAATATCTGAATGTACCTCATTTAAATAAATGCACATTTAGTTTATCTCTATATATCTCTGTGTCACCATATGCCATTGTTTACTTCCACATGTCTATTGAGTCCTTTCCATCCTTTGTTTACCACACATCCCCCTCACCGTCGCTTTAAAGCGATTGGAGTTCAGACAAGTTTAGTCAGTAATTGTTTTTATCTCGGTGTGTATAAGATTAAATGTAATTAATATATTATGATCCTTCTCATAATTTACGGATTTATAGTCTTTTTTTTTTTACAGTTTTTTAAAATTGTGGATTGTCTAATTAAATCTCTTACATTAACTTCAAAGTCTTGACATTATCGGGCGAACAAATACAAGTAAAAAAAATGACGATATATTATCGGTCTAAAAATTTGCATTTTGACATGTTTCACTTAGCAATGGATTGTATCAAAATTTCTGATCGATCGAATTAACGGCAATTAAATTATAGCACTTTTGCTGGCATAAAAAAAAATAAATCATGTTGTTGCGATATAACAAACGCGTAGTCCTCTACCGTCTCACCCAAGCCTTGCTGCCGTGTGAAGAAAGCGGAGGCCAGTGTGGTGCCATCACGTTGTTCTCCCAGTTCGTCACTATAATGTGCAGTCATTTTTCTGGGGTGTTGATCTCTGACGGAGCTCGATCTAGGATGGCCTCTCGGGCACGCCCCTCCAAGGCTATCGGGATCCAGGTGATAGCTGAGGCTGGAGCCACAGGCTGTAGCTGTAGTAGCAGACGTATCTCCTTAACGAACTTCTCCGGCGTGAACTTTTGTAGCTTGGGTAGTCTTGTGAACTGTACTTGTTCTATTTGTTCCATGTCTTGTGAACTGTACTTGTTCTATTTGTTCCATGTCTTGTGAACTGTACTTGTTCTACTTGTTTCATGTCTTGTGAACTGTACTTGTTCTATTTGTTCCATGTCTTGTGAACTGTACTTGCTCTATTTGTTCCATGTCTTGTGAACTGTAACTGTTCTACTTGTTTAATGTCTTGTGAACTGTAATTGTTCTACTTGTTCCATGTCTTGTAAACTGTACTTGTTCTACTTGTTCCATGTCTTGTGAACTGTACTTGTTCTATTTGTTCCATGTCTTGTGAACTGTACTTGTTCTATTTGTTCCATGTCTTGTGAACTGTACTTGTTCTACTTGTTTCATGTCTTGTGAACTGTACTTGTTATATTTGTTCCATGTCTTGTGAACTGTACTTGTTCTATTTGTTCCATGTCTTGTGAACTGTAACTGTTCTACTTGTTCCATATCTTGTGAACTGTAATTGTTCTATTTGTTCCATGTCTTGTGAACTGTACTTGTTCTACTTGTTTCATGTCTTGTGAACTGTACTTGTTCTACTTGTTCCATGTCTTGTGAACTGTACTTGTTCTACTTGTTTCATGTCTTGTGAACTGTACTTGTTATATTTGTTCCATGTCTTGTGAACTGTACTTGTTCTACTTGTTCCATGTCTTGTGAACTGTACTTGTTCTACTTGGCCCATGTCTTGTGAACTGTACTTGTTCTACTTGGCCCATGTCTTGTGAACTGTACTTGTTCTAATTGTTCCATGTCTTGTGAACTGTACTTGTTCTATTTGTACCATGTCTTGTGAACTGTACTTGTTCTACTTGTTCCATGTCTTGTGAACTGTACTTGTTCTACTTGTTCCATGTCTTGTGAACTGTACTTATTCTACTTGTTCCATGTCTTGTGAACTGTACTTGTTCTATGTCTTGTGAACTGTACCTGTTCTACTTGTTCCATTACTTTTGTACTGTACTTGCTCTACTTGTTCCATGTCTTGTGAACTGTACTTGTTCTACTTGTTCCATGTCTTGTGAACTGTACTTGTTCTACTTGTTCCATGTCTTGTGAACTGTACTTGTTCTACTTGTTCGATGTCTTGTGAACTGTACTTGTTCTACTTGTTCCATGTCTTGTGAACTGTACTTGTTCTACTTGATCCATGTCTTGTGAACTGTACCTGTTCTACTTGTTCCATTACTTTTGTACTGTACTTGTTCTACTTGTTCCATGTCGTGTGAATTGTACTTGTTCTTCTTGTTCGATGTCTTGTGAACTGTACTTGTTCTACTTGTTCCAGGTCTTGTGAACTGTAACTGTTCAACTTGTTCCATGTCTTGTGAACTGTACTTGTTCTACTTGTTCCATGTCTTGTGAACTGTACTTGTTCTACTTGTTTCAGGGCCTAATAATTTTAACACTTCACTATTTAATTTATATGTATCACCAACTATCCTCACTGTATCCTGCCGACAACGCCAAAATTATGTAGCCGAATGGTGGCTACATTGTTATTTTGAATTAACAAACAACACAATGCAGATAAGTCGAGGACTATAGTTGTATATAACGATAATGTTTTATTTGACTTCTTCTAAGGCTTCATGAAAAACAGTTATCAATCATCTAGCAACTCCTCACTACAAACTGCTGACTATTGACCGCTGACAACTACCTCACACACTCGCTCTGCAACCACTAAACTTCCTCGTGCAACTTTTCGTTCAAAACAATTTTAACGGCCCCTTCCCCACGTCACGGGTCACTGCCCATTGGCTGTACGCTAACCCGTGGCCATGGTTAAAGAGCACGCACACCAATGGTTCTAAAAATAGTAAGATGCGGGGCATACTGCCACATATATATAACCTTTTTTTAAAAAAAATATACATAAACATTTTCTATCTATACAAAACGGCGGGGTGGGGTGACAAAAACAAAAATCTATCTGCTCGTAAATAGAATTCCTTAAAACATTACATAAATAATGGAATAGGCCAAGGTCTTGTAAATGTTATCAGTGTTTTGGACTTATATTTTCCACAGATAACTAAAATGTTAAAAGTTTAGTGCATTGATAAATGAAGTTATTTTATTTTAAAATTTCTAACGTAACAGTCTGTTTGAAGTTATGTATGGTCAATATTAAAATTTATTTTTATGTTCCAGTTCTTAAATGAACAAAATAGAACATTTGTTAGATGTGTAGTTAACTAAAAGTCGTTTTTAAGGATATAATATTTTAGTACAAGATGTCTGTTGAGATGGGTAGTTAACTACAAGTCCTTTTTAGGATGTAATCCACTTTCTTGGATACTTTGGATTTCACCGCAACTATGTTTTTTCATTTTATTTTTTATTTTTATTTTCGTTTTATTTGTGTAATGTATATTAGTTGAAAAAGGGTATTTGCCGAAACGTCCGCTGTTACGTCCGGTCATGCTAACCCTTACCTTATTTACGTCTTTTCCATTTAAAATTTAAGTCTATACACCAGACCAAATTGTATCGTGTTTAAAACCCTGTATGTTTGTAATAACGCAAGCGATGTACGACAGTCTACAGCAGTTAGTTTAGTTGAAACGCTGAGGAGCGATGTACGACAGTCTACAGCATTTAGTTTAGTTGAAAAATCGTGTTTTGATGAGCGCTGTAAAAATATTTAATATGTTGACGTCATTGTTTGGTGTGCATCGGTACGCAAAATACAACCCCTATTATTATTATTAAATAAATACTTTGCGTACATTTCATAAAATTTAATAATTCGTATTTATCAAAAAAGGACAAGTTAGTTGGTCTTTAAAAATTAGGTTGGCGCCGTAGGCGCCCAAAAAAAGGTGGCGCCTCAGGCGCCACGGCGCCCGGCACAATCTATCAAAAAAGGACAAGTTAGTTGGTCTTTAAAAAAAGGTTGGCACCCAAAAAACGGGGGCGCCGCGGGCGCCACGGCGCCTGGCACAATCTAGTATATATTAATTTTCTTGTTTGATGAAGTTATGTACATTATGTTAAAAAATGATAATACACAAGTTTTTTTAAACTTAATTTTATGTGATTTATGGGCTTTATTTTTGACGAAATCATTGACTTAATTTTTTGAGAGCGTGACCTCTTATCACTAAAATCTCGTGAAAGCATTCAAGTAGCGGAAGCCAACCACACAGCTAGGAGTGAGAAAAAGAAGAGCCAGGAGAAAGGGAAACGGGGGAAGAGGGAGAACAGAAGCCATGTATATATATTGTCAAGATCTATTGACTTGCATTTGGTACTTGATTTATTGACGTGATTTTTTGACGTGATTTGTTGACTTATTTATTAACGTGATTTAGTTACTTAATTTATTGACGTCAATTTGGTACTTGATTTGTTGACGTGAGTTTGGTACTTTATTTATTGACGTGAATTAAGTACTTAACTTATTGACGTGAATAAGTTACTTGATTTGTTGACGTGACTTATTCACGTGATTTAGTTACATGATTTATTGACGAGATTTATAGTCGTCAATTACGAGCTTTATATATTGACGTAATTCATTGACTTGATTTATATGTTAAAATGACTTACTTTCCTCTAATATGTATCTTAGTTTAGATAATATTATTTGTGATCTGACATGAGCCACTCTTTAAGACTGTCAGTACACGACCACACAAAGTGTTATGTAAAACTTTGGTGTTTGGGAAGATAATAGAAAAACATGGACGATTAACTTTCTATATTTAAACATTTTTTACCACAACATTCTGTGGGTAGGAAGAAATCAATTTATATAACTCCAAGACAGTATATTATCATGTTAATTAATTAAACTTACCAAATGTTATATATATATAACAATAGTTATTATATTACTTTTAAATTAAGTCCCATGACTTCTTTCATTAAAGTTTAATGTTCTCGTTTATTAAAACTTAAGCTCAAGTACGTATAAAAAGTTATTAACATTTAGCTCAAGTTAGAATAAACATTACAACTTAATCTCAAGTCCGAATTAACATTTATTAAAATTTAACTCAGTCAGGATAAACACTTATAAAAATAGTATCTACTTTAAAAATATTAAATGAGAATGATAAACGCCATAACCAGCATATTTTTTAATAAGAAATAATGACCAGAGCAAAAGAACCATTAGCTATAAAAGCATAAGATTATTATCTTCAAATTGTTTGATGCTATAAGTTGTTTACAAATATTTAATGAAATACAGCAATAAATTTATCCTAATTGTGTCTGAATTGTATCATTGGGAAAGAACACTTCATTTTAAAATAGAATTTCATCACAACTTGTGATGCGCATTATTTTTTATAGCCCATTAACTCTGCACCACAAAGCCCCGATAAAATACATGTTAATATTGGGTTGTTCTTTAGAGAATTTAGTTAGAAGCCTATAATTTTAAATTTTTAAACTTAATTTTTATTTTTATACATTACCGTGAAACATTATTAATATCTTTTGTTCATTTAATTTTTTTTTAAATATATATTTTATAGTAGTTTAAGCTAATGTTCACAAAAATAAAATGTACATAAACAATTGATTAGAACTATTACATTATTTAAATTAACATTAACTATAAAATAAACTTATTAAGGTTATCCTATATGTATGTTTAACAATATCAATGTACACACGACATATATCTGCTGTTAATACATTTATATAAGTGGCATGCCACTCAACTCGATCCCTATATTATTAGGGATTCAAAGACATTCAAATGTAATGATTTTTGCCCCAATCAATTAACATTAGATCCGAAAAAACCTAATCGTGTCTCTAGTTTCTGTTATTTCTCAATTTATTATGATCCATACGATTGAAAACTAACGTAGAAATAAAATCAACATAATTTTATTTGATTTAGTTACTAAAATAACAATAGTAAAAATCTTTGAAATTAAATTATCTGTGGTCTCATACGGTGAATGTTGTCTAATGTCTTCTTCTGTGAAACAATTGATAGTTATGTATTTAAATTATATATGTGTTATCATACATCAAATGTTGTCAATTGTCTTCTTTTGTGAAACAATTGACAGTTATGTAATTAAATTATTTATGTGTTATCATACATCAAATGTTGTCAATTGTCTTCTGTTAAACAATTGATAGTTATGTATTTAAATCATATATGTGTTAT
Organism: Radix auricularia; assembly: GCA_002072015.1. Taxonomy (NCBI): domain Eukaryota; kingdom Metazoa; phylum Mollusca; class Gastropoda; family Lymnaeidae; genus Radix; species Radix auricularia. Next base: position 47,682 of record MUZC01001393.1, read on the forward strand.
CATACATCAAATGTTGTCAATTTTCCTCTGTTAAACATTTGATAGTTATGTATTTAAATTATATATGTGTTATCATACATCAAATGTTGTCAATTGTCTTCTGTTAAACAATCGATAGTTATGTAATTAAATTATAATTTTCTTAATAAAGCTAGAAAGCATTACTTTTATCAAGAGAATACTTTAAATTACAAATATGAAAACTATTATAACGGCTTTGTATAAGTTTTTATTTTTTTATTTTTTTATTTAATACTCTGCCATCTTTATATACTTTATTCTTAAGCGAACTTGCTCAAATGAGCATAACGCATGATTCCCAATGGGGTATAAATATCAAAGATGGTGTTGAAATTAGTAAAACGAATGATCCCCACTTTGTGTGTTAATATCAAAGTTGGTGTTCAAATGAGCATAACGAAAGATCCCCGCTGGTGTGAAAATATAAATGTGTGTGTTCAAATGAGCATAACGAATGAACCCCACTGGGGTCTAAATATCAAAGTTGGTGTTCAAATGAGCATAACGAATGAACCCCGCTGGAGTCAAAATATCATAGAAGGCAAGCGTAATAGGATGAAATGTATAAAGTGTGTGTGTGTGTGTAGTGGGGGGGGGACGGCACCAATGATTTTTGCGTTTACTTGCGCTGTTCCTTCACAGAATAAAATATGATTCGTTGTGGAGTGGTTGATATGTCTTGGGTTCAAGCATCAGAAGGAATAATTTAAATTAAAATAAGGTTTTATTTCTCTCCGTTTGTTTTTCCCTTTTTTTAGCGAAAAAAATTGACCCTTGTGTCGGCAAATCACAGTATATGTTTGGCAAGAGATGATAGTAAAGTGTTAAGGGCAGGTAACACCAACAAATCACAGTATATGTTTGGCAAGAGATGATAGTAAAGGTTTAAGGGCAGGTAACAACAACAAATTACATTATATGGTTAGCAAGGGATGGTA